>JASANC010002177.1:0-51099 GCA_030248135.1 Theristus sp. LFF4_11
CCCCCCCCCCCACGCCCACGGTACTGGCTGACACCCCCCTCTAAAATTTGGCAAACACCCCCCCTCCTCACCCAAGGTCCCGCTTTCGCTACTGACTGAGGCACAAACAATAAACTCTGGACTTTACAAACAGCATACTTTACAAGCCAAACCAAAATACAGACACAACACAAAAACAAAACCGCCGAAAAGATAAAACAGAAAAAAATCGTCCGAGAAACGAGAATGAGAATCAACGCGTGGTGCCCGATATGTCAGGAGCGATTCGTGCGTATCGAGGACGTCGCCGTCTCTCCGTGCGGTCACGCGTTTCACTACGCATGCATTCTGCAGTGGATCGAAGTAAGTTTTAAGCTGCGATCAGTTCAGTGCCGAAAACACGGCATCGTTTCGTTTGATTATTGATTTGTTGACTTAATTTATTTTTATACCATTACCAAGCTGGGTGCTGTGCTGGATCAACAAAATTTTTATTAATTCGAGTTCGAGTCCATCAACTTCTGTCCGTTTTGTTCTGCAACTTCAACGTGTTTTGAAATTCATTTTCACTCAACAAATTATTGCATTGTTTCGAGACAAAAAAACTGTTTCTAAATATCTGCTAAATATAAAAAAAAATCTCTGTCGAGCACAGCGCTCCAACAAAAGCACCTGTCCATCGTGTCGTCGCAGCGGCATCACGGAGCGCAACATTATTGCTCGACTGTTTTTCACGGAGCCAGGCGATATGAGCATCTTGGACGAAGACGATCAGAACAACTCCACGGAGCGCAAAAAGTTGCTTGAACAGGTAATTAATAATGGTGCTGCACTGCTGAAATCAGATTGATAGGTATGGCCTATTTTTTAAACGTGTCCCACTGAAATGACGTCATGTGCCACAAAACATACGCTTGTCGTTCACAGCAAACCAGACTATCCGTTTAGCCGATTTCTTCCCGTAAACAAATGGTGAATGTCGAATCAGTCACACCTAGGGTTGTTGAAAAAAACAAAAATCGTCATTTTTGTTTTTTTTTATTTTTTTTTAAATTTCAAAAATTAAAGTTGTGCTAAATCAATCAGGGAGTTCGAAGAACCACATATGATATGCAAGCGCCTCCGGAATGACTCCCGTATGGCGGAACTTTGGAGATTTTGTTTTGGTGACCTCAATTACCCCTTTTCCAAACCGTTACCATGCCTCTTCTGGTGTTTTGACCCCCAAAACGTCACTTATTGTCCCCAGCCCAAGTGAAAATACACATACCGGCTTGAAATTCGATCAAATCTGATGATGTGTCGCGACGGCAGGACACGAAACGGCAACCAGACAACGTAACGATTGCAAACGGAGCAGCTTGGACGCTCAAATTTAGATTGCGAGGCGAATCGTCAGCTTATCTGCATCGGAAATGGCAAGCCAACCTTTGGGACGCTCAAAAACTTCATCGCAGATGTTGTATAAGCCTGAAATCAGTCGGTAAAACGGTCCAAAATCGACTGCTAAAGGTTTTACGAGGTAATATCAAAGAAAATTTTTGTTGAACTTTCGAAAAATTGTGCCAAAATTGAGGTTTTCAGAGCATATTGGAGAAGAATTTTTCGAATTAAAAAAAATCGGCATTTTTGTTTTTTTTAATCATTTTTTTAAAAAAAATTGATTTTTGTTTAACAACCCTAGTCACACCAAACTGAAATTTTAGTGCCTGTACTTTGACAAACGGGCGTTTTTAAATAAAATGACGTCACGTTAGTCCGGACACGTTTGAATAAATCCACAATAGTAAAATGACACGTCTCGTGGTAAAATGACACGCCCCACCCCACAAAGGCGACACACAAGTTTCAAATGCACGCTAATTGGCTGTGGCTGCCGCACTGCCACTTTTTTAGCCGACGAAACATAAAACAACAGAATGAGCTGAACTCCAAAAAAATTACGACAGTTTCATTTTGTTTGTCTTCAGCTGGACGCGATCAGTGGGCAGCTCGCGGAACAACGTCAGAAAACGACTACCGCTGAATTCAAGTTGAACAACGCGGAACATCAGTGTTATGAAATACAGAAGCAGGTCGGTTTCGCTTTTTCGTCGCACTCCCGAGTTCTGTTACTTTATAGGCGAAAACCAAAAGAACACTGCAGTACCATACAACCGCACGTGTTGTTTCTGCTTGCTTCGGTGAACAGAACAAGACAAGTCAGATTGTTCCGTTTTTTTCGAAAATTTTTCAGTTGAATGTGTCGAAACAAGAGCAGAAGGCGTCGAAACGAGAGATTCAGTCGCTCCGTGGTCAGGTGCACGTGCTGAAGGACACCGCCGTAAAATGTGCCAGTCATGAAGCGGAACTAAAGAAGTACAAAGAGCACATGAGCAGATGCACCGTGTCAGTTTTTTTTTCATCGAGCACTCAGTTTTGTTTTGTGTCCGTCCTGTTGATTTTGGCTCTGTGACTTGAGAAGAGACTTGGATGGGCTGAAGAAATTTCCCAATTCCAAATTCTTCATTATTGTCTTTAGTTTTTTCTGTTCGTCGGTTTTCCGTTTGGCACTTGGCAGCAAGAAAATGGCTTGCCACTGAATGTTTGCGTTTTTCTTCTTTCTTGTTTTCGTTGTTGTTCAAGAATTGGGTTAGCAAATTAATTCCAATATTTGTGGAAAATAAAGAAGTTGTGAACGCCGTTTCAGCATGCGCGCCGTTTTGAATGGCACGGTTGACTCAGCGCAGGAGGCACTGCACGAATTCAACCAGCAGAACGGTCGCACCAAGGACTCGGAGTCCGATCGCTTCATCATGGTGCTGAAACGGTTGGTTTGCTTAGTTGGTGCTGTGAAAGCTCATCTGATAAAAAATGGGTTTGCTGGAGAGAGAAGAAGTTTGCAGACCTACTAAACTCTGAAGAGTATTGCGATCGCATGTGATTATGTGGTCCGCACAGAAATCACGAAAAATCACCCAAACATCAATTGCAGTTCCATCCGGTTGATCCGTTTTCGCACAGCTGCGCATCTTTATAAAGCACGCTCATTTGTTTTCTTTCCATTCTGAATAGGTGATGGTGAGGTTACGCAACAAAACGAAAAAAGAGGAAGCTTGAATTTGCGTTTTTTTTCACTTTTACAGAACGTTGGAGGACGCCCGCCGCGCACGACAACTGAGCAGCAATCGTGCTAGCAAACTGCAAGAGGAAAACGTGAAGCTGCGCGCTGAACTGGTATGAGAATGCGATCTGTAGAACGATGACGTTTTGTTGGTGTTTTTTGTTTTTGAGCTTATACTGGCAAAAAATGCTTTTGAAAAAAAAGCTTGCGCATGGAAAGTGACCGCAAAAGTACGAACGCATAAATTGTTACCCAAACTCGAATCTTTAAAAACACACCTTGTGAATCGCCGCTGCAGGTGTCTCAAGTCTGAAGCCGTGTGTCAAGCTTTTTGGCACATTGCAAGACCTGAGTTTTGAAAAATCATTGTTTTTCGGGGACTTTTTTGGATGCACGAAGCTCCTACGGTGAGGCCGATTAAGCGTGGCAGCTTTTTTCAGGGTACAGGGAGCGCACGAAGATCGAATGATAAAAAACCGTTTAGAAACCCTATTATGTGTCAAATTTGAATGTTCAGACAAAACTGCGCAGCGTTGGTCGTCACCTGAAGACAAAGCTAGACGCCATGGAGAAACTGCGACGTGCACATTCACCCAATGACCTCGCAGCGCCCGTTAACACCCGGTTTGTTTTGCTTCTGTCTGCTTCGTCCAACAAGCTCGATGCAGCCAATCAGCATGCCAGAATGCATGAAAACTTGTTTCTTTGACTGTCTCTATGCCACAAAAAACAACAACCACAACCGCAGTTCGTTTTCAGCGACGCAGCGCCAACAATCCGCAGTCAATCGCCATATGTGGATCTGTACGACGATGGCCTGGACGTGGAGCCGGAGGACGAGTGCAGCGTGACCCATCGAATGCAACCACTGACAACCAACAACAACAATAAACGACGACCCATTCAGAAAAACGCTGACGACACTCGCGATGACGACGATGACGACGACGACGGGTTGGACGTGGAACCGGAGGAGGATGAAGAGGAGAACGAAGTGCATCTGCCTGGTGCGTTTGGTGTCCGTTTTTTGCTGCTTTGTCAGCGGCTGTCCATTTATTTTGAGACGAGAAATCGATGCTGCTGATTGAGAACGAATGAACAGCAGCTGCGCCCGGTAGGTGACTAATATTGCGTCGCGATTCTCGCTGACTAAACCAGCCAACACTGTTTACGCAGGTGGCCATCGTGTCGTTGGTGCGCGTTGTCTTCGTTCGTTGTCGAAGCTGCTGGCGTCAGCCTCTTCGAGCGGTTCACGTACAGCCAGCAACGGATATTGTAAGATTCGGGGGGGGGGCGGGGTTGGAGTTCAGTTAACGCTCGTTTTGGGCGGTCGGTAATCTTCTGAACAAACGATGTTGCGATTTAGAACGTTCTTCGCAAAAAAATGTTGATGTGATGTTCGTTCATACGTTTTCTTTAAGTGTTGAATATTGTTGAATTAAACATAGTTCAGTTTATAAGTATTGAAGGTAGTTTCTAGGTGGTAAAATCGACTGCGTCAGGCAACGGCCTCGGGTTGGTATTGTGTTCTCTTTTGGTTTTGCAGCACAACACGTTTGCAGACGTGAAAAAGAAATTAGTTTCATGATTGATGCAGCAATTCAAAGTGGCCCCACCCCGGTGACAGCCATGTCTCCTCAGGGGCGGTCACTTAACCGATTTTGAATTCCCGCGTCAAGCTCAAGCACGAAACTACTTTCTTATGCAGGGCGCGCGTTGCTGACCGAAGCGAAACGATAATACCCCAAAAAAGCAGACATGCAGCGCTGTGTCACTAAACGCCAGTTGCAACGCTCTCTCACTTGCCGCCAATTGCAATGCGCCCCATTCACGCGAATCACCACTCACCCTCACGCCCATGCCTATCCGTGCAGACAACGCGCAGCTGGCCGCCACGGCGCTGTCGAATCGTGCTGCGGCGACCGTCTGCCGTGCTGGTGCCCCGCAGTGCAACGCCAAAAAGCGTCTGCCCGCCGCGGCGTCGTCCAGCGCAGCGACGCAGCAGTGCAAGATCGCGCGTTTCTTGTTGCCGGTGCCGTCCGCTGCCTCGCACAATCGGTCGTCGTCGCGATCACGCTCTCGCACGCCGAGTCCACTGGCCGACTTGACCGATGACTCCGTGGTCTGCTTGGATTGAATGTGAGCCGGTGCGATGTAAAGCTGATGAAGGCGATTCAGTTTGGTTTTGGTTTTTTTTGCTTTTCTCTGCTCCATTGTGAGAAAGTATTTTTGCAGTTGCTGCAATGGTGATTCTTTCACTCGCCGCCAGAAACACTTCACCCTCTTGATTTCATAGGTTGCTAGGGTTTTTTGCTAATGAATTGTTCACACCGTTTCAATTCGAGTTTGACTTCGAGTTCGAGTTCATCATTTGACTCGACCGTCTTCTATGATCTCGTCTGCTGCTTGCATCTGTGTGTTTTTCTTTATTTTTTGCAGTAGCTTTTCTGAGGTGCACTGTGGCTTGTCAAATTTCATCTCTTTTTGTCCTTTCAGCGTAACTGTTTTGCGGTCTGGTCCACATTTTGATTTTCGTATTTTTGATTTTGGTTATTGATCCATGTTTTTGAGAAATGTTTTTTTAGAAATTTTACCATTGACATTTTTTTCTGAAAGTGGTGAACTTAGATTTCGTATTTTTGAAGGTGCTTTTGAATGATTAATTTGCTGATATTCCGTCACACTCGTTCATTCATTCATTTTTCGACTCTATCATCCGTTTCCTGTATTTTCGCTTTCAAAGTTCGAGCTTATTACTGAAACGGGTTTTACGCTGCATTTATTCCTGTACTTAGAACTTGAACGCAACAAATGAGAAAGTCTTCTAGCCTTTTTTCGTGATTTTTTTACTTTACTTTTTTTCGATTTACAGTCACTTTTCACTTTATTTTTTTCCCTTCACAAGTTTGACTGCCACCCTTGTTTCTTTTGTGATTCTTTTCGGTTCTGTACCTTGTGATCGGGTCGGTTTTACTTGTACGGAATGGCCGTTTAAACATGGCAGCTTTTTTCAGGGTGCAAGCAGCGCGCGAAATTTGAATGAAAGAAAAAAGACCTTCAGAAATCAAATTGTGTGTCAAACTTGATGTGTGTTTTTAAACTAATTGATTCTTCATGCTATTCTGTTCATTCTATCTCCAATTTTACACATGATAGAAGTTATCTTGGCATTCTTGAAAAACACAACTCCTAGTCTGCGACGGATCCCGCCTTGATGGAGAATACAAGGACTGCCTTATTTATTCGGCCACACTGTATGTATCAAGCTCGAAAAACTGTCTGAAATAGTTCCGATCTTTTTCTGTGTCATTTGTGTCGTTTGTCATTCCACTGGTGCTGCTATTATACGATCTTTTTGGACTATTCTTTTTTTTAAACTCATTTTTTGATGTGTTTCCGAAAAACGAGAGAAAAAACCGAATCGTCTGAAACTCGGAAACCGTTTCAATCTTAACCTTATTTTTGCAGGGTTGCATAGCTGATTTATTCCGAATCTATCAAAGGTATCTGAGAGATAGTATCTGAGCAGATCTTATGATGTGCAAATCGATAGTGTTCGTATAAGTTGTCGTCGTCATTTTTTTAAATCAATCAACCAAACAAAGAAATCATTCATGTAAACGATCGGAAGCAGTTTTTCGGGCAGTCTTCGATGAAGACATGTTTGTGATCAGGTCGATTGGCATGGGAAAGATTATGGTGGAGTTATTTTCTGCCGCTACTGTGTTGAGCGTCTGCAGGTAGCGAAGTTGCATCGCAGCGGGACTTTTCATGATCACCTCAGCAGCAGCCTGCAACGCGCGCGATGCTCGGTGTTCGCCTTCGGCTGCGATTTCCTGCCAGAGACGCAAAACGGCTGTTTCCGTTGCATATGGTTCAGATCTGTTCAATTCGCTTTCAGGTGCATGCGCATTCATGAAATATAGTGCTTAGTGATGTGTAGCTAATGGGCAATTAAAAATACGTTCAGGAAGCTCGTTAGCGCTAGCAACAGTGACAGTATGTTAGTTGGCCCTCGTACCTGCGCGTGCGCTGAACTTTCTGCACGATATGTCACTTTTCGTAGAACTTTTTGCGCCCATCTTTCATGTGCTTTTTCGTGTCCGAAAAAGACCATGATCAAGAAAGCAGCTGAGAGGTGTGTACCCACGCTTACCGCTTACTTCTCGTGATCTGTGGTGCGTGTTATATGTACACCGTTCAATTTGGATTTAACCGGCTGGTTGTTTGTTGAAATTAATTGTTGAAAAATGGCAAAAATACCTTGCATGGCAGGCAAGAAAGTCGCAGAAACTTCTACTTTTCACAGAGATTTCCTTTTGTAACAGTCTTTTGTAATGAAATTACCATTAACTCATCCATTTGGGGCCTTTGGTAGCACAATTTCATCATTTTCACTGCAACCAGCCACTGAATTCGCTGGGTATGTGTTTCAAACAGGTTTCAAATTAACCCCATGGGGGATTATTTGTGGGGGGGGGGGGATTATTCGGAAACTGATCGGGGGGTGGGGGTTCATTGGTGGGGGGGGATGAATGGTGGGGGGGGGGGGGTTTAATGGGGGTAATCGGTACTATGAAAAGAGGTAATGCGCGTTGTGTTCACCTTTGCGCGAGCCTCGCGCGTCGCCTCCGCCTCCGCTGCCATCGCCCGCTGCATCGTCTGCGGCAAACGAACGTCCTTCATTTCGACTCGTTCAACGAGACACCCCCACGGATCGGTGGCGTGGTCCAAGATGTTCTGCAAACTGGCACAGAAAAATGTTTTGGCGTTTCTTTTTTTCAATCTTTCAAACTTACAGTTGAACTAGGACAGACTTCGCCTCCATGGCATTGCCTGCACAGAATGCATACATCACGTGATCACCAACCAATCAGCTGATTGCCTATAATGCAGAGTTCTTGTGTATTTTCAATTGAATCCGGGCACCTTTATGTAATCAGCGATCTCCTCGCGCTGCGACAGTATGTCAGCGAGTGTTTTCGTGCCGAGAATGTTGCGCAACGTCGTCTGCGCCAGCAGCTTCGTGCAGTTGAACGCGTTCTGCACGTTCGTCACCGACAGAGTTGCGTTGCGAATTCGAAAGTACACGACCGCGTCCACCGACACCGTGACGCTGTCTTTCGTCAGAATCTGAGTGCTTGCGCACGTACACCCATTAGTGCAGTACACACGCTCAAAGAAATGCCTGAATCCTTTCCAACGTTCATGCCATATGCCAAAATCCAGTCCAAAGTTAGATTGGATTGGATTGTGAATTCATTGACTTTTTCTGCATTTTTTTGACGCAAATACTCCGGCATGCATGGAATTTTGGCATGGAATAAATTTTGAAATGGTTTTTGGTTTTTTTAAAGAGTGGTTGTGGTGTCGGAATTTTTTCAGCAGAGCCAAGCAAACGTTTGTATTCGCACCTCTTGAGGTTCCACGTCGAATGATACTGTGCGCATGTCAACTTTCTTGTAAATGTCGATGCATGGCAGGATGAAAATCAAACCTACAATTAAAAACACGTTCGACGTACATAGACTGTATCTTATCAAACTAAATCAATTGAAAAACAAGCTAACCTGGCCCTTTTGGACCACCTGACAATATTCGACCAAGTCGAAAGACCACGGCCCGCTCATATTCATTGACGATCTGGCAGTAGTTATATGTCAAATTACTGTTATTAAACCAATCAAAATGCGTGCAAAAAAACCAACTTTCAAGCAGAAACACATCGAAACCGGGAACGTTATGATCACCAGCACCCAGGAGAAAGTGATCACAATGCAACGCCAAAACCGGTTATCTTCTGTGTCGTCTCTTTTTTCACCTTAAATTTGAAAAATGTGGATGAATTCCAGCAGAATTTTTCTAATTAAAACCATTTCATTTTTAAAAGAAAAACACGGCATCGGCATCGTTAACGTGCACATGACAAGCGCTTTCACTGAAGTTGTTGCACACTAATATTGTTGAGGTACTATTCGGGCTTTGAAATAAATTTTGCAGTGTATTTTGGCATTTTTGGCGTGTTTTGGTATGAGGAAAAGACTGAGACTGCATCAATTCACTTGCTTTCAATTCCAATTACATTCGGATTCGACTTGCGCCTGCCGTGGCTCGACTTTCGTTTTCGGTGATGCGATTGAGAAGCCGGAGGGTTGTCGTTGTAATAGGAGCCAAGCGCAGATGATGCCCCCTCTGACTTCACAGTCTCGAATGCATCATCCGGTGGTGTTGTGACGCCAGTGGGAGACGGCGGCATGACGATTCAAGCACGAGACGTGTCACTGGTGGTACGTGATGATTGCAAAGTAGACCAGTTGGGTTAAGAAGTCAAACAGACGGCCTGTCAGGTCAGTTACGGATGAAAACCAGTGAAACAAAAGCAAATTCGACAATAATTTGGTAATTTTATATCGGTAGTTGTGAACGGCGTTCTTTCGTTGCTGTGTATCTGGGTTGCATGTGTGGTGAATGATGATAATAGTGTAATTAACGGCCATGATTAGAGAGGGAGTGAAAAGATGATCGCATCAAGACCCAAAACCAACATAACTGTGTAATTGTTCGACTCAGCATTTTACCACCTGACATTGCTGCATGAATGATCATCATCAACAAATTTCAGTAAATCCAGACGATCAGAGAAAAATTCAGTGCGATCGTCTCAAGACCCATCAAGCGCATTACCGTAACGCGTGAGTTGACGATTTGAAAAATCTCCATAAAAACAACAACCGACTTCACACATTTTTGCAGCGTCTGTGGTTTGCCTGCATGCCGTTATTAGTACGTGCACTTAACCTGTTAAATTGTATCATATTCATGAAAGAACAATTTCTCAGACCTTGTTTTTATGCACCAACAGTTGTTCTTCACAACAGCGCGCAAAAAAATTACTTTCACAGCCACCGGTTCACGCAGTTGAAGTTTTACTGCACGCCAAACGATTCTAATCTTACCAAGATGCTAATCTCATCATGACCAAAAAAAAGAAAAATGAACTTTCAATTTCTGCACTGCTCCTGGAAACCGCTTGCATGGAAACCACACCTGTTACCTGTAATGTTGCCATGGCTAAGAGTAAAAAACATAAAATATGGAAGCAGTGCATCAATTGCAAAAAATGGTCGTGAATTGATGTGCAACATCGTTTTTATACACGGGCTTCCTGGTTGGACTGGGGATTTTGCACAGTCCATGGGTCGAACAACGCTGGGTCGGGCCTGCGGGTCTTGGCACGACCCACACTAGCTTCGGCCCGGATCGCCCCCAGACCCGAACTACATAAAAATTAGCCCTGATGCGCCCCGCAAGCCCGACCGGCTCGGCCTGCCTGCGTGCAACATCGCCAGTTGGCACGAACTGATTGGTTGCGAATGATAAGTTTCAGTCTTGAGTCGTTTTAAAACTTTCCACATCTTTCAAACGCACATTTCACAACTTTGTACACGGTTCAAAGTAGAAACACCGTTTTTTACACACAAAACTCATTCATGCAGGTGTGGTGCAATGTAATCGTAACACCCAAAGATACACATTATTTATCATTACTGCCGCCTTATTATTGCGTTACAACAAAGAAAACATTTTTTTGGATATTTGTCTGACAGTCCGGTGGAACAGTTTCCTCAGCGTACACAAACAAAACACACACACACACACAAACACACACGAGTGAAACATAATACACAACACAACGCATACACAGAGACACACATCGTCTAGCGTATTTCCAACAGAACGTTCTGAGCGCGCGCGCAGACTGATTTTTTGCCCACACACTCCACTCGCTTATATACGATTATTTTTAGAAACACACATTCATTGGTTGCAACGAAGGGGCGGGATCCGCCGTTGCAGCGCTGATTGGTTGCGTTGTTGACGCAGGTATTGCTGAAACGTATAAATGCAACTGTTGACTGCATGTGGAGCAGTGTTTGTTGGTTCATGCGTCTTACACGCGTGCTATTGTTTCCTCGTCAGTTTTGCTAGAGGATCCCGTAATTACTTTTTACTTTTCATGTTTCAAACTGAAGTCGCTTTCATCCTCTGCGTAAATCTCATTTTTATAGATTAACCGATCGACAGAAACGTTCATTTTTATTTGAAGCCAAACTGAAGTCAAACCCGGACAAACTTTTGGCTGCAACAATGGCGGACATTTTGGACCGCGACCATCACTCAGATGTTGAACAGGTTTGTGCTGATTTTGAACTTTTAAACTGAATAAAACTGGAAACCTCATTATTTTTTCAATGCAATGTTGTGTTTTGTGGTTGAGTAGCAAACGTCTCTCTAGAAAGGTGTCCGAACAGGTGTCCGGTGCACTGTCCACCACGGTGTCCTGAGTGGTATTTCGGAAATAAAAGTGGCAACAAATAAACTCGGCGTTTTGGGTCCTTTTGTTTTGGGACAGTGGACACGGACACCGCGTGGGACACCCAGGTGGACAGGACACAGGACACCTGCTCGGACACTTTTAGCGTGTTCGTGGGTAACACAAGAAACTCGCATTTGTTCGTTTTAATACGTTGAACTGGCGTTAGTCGGCTGGAAAGCTAAATAAGATGTCACCAAAGTTTTCCTGTGTCACCAAAACCCGTTTTACGCGTGTGTGCGCCAGAGTTGATTTGATGGACACATTATTACGCGCGTGTCATTTTTCCATGTAAAATTGTGTGTCCTTGCACGCGTCGTGTACAACTTTCTGCGGTTTTTTTCTTTACACACTTTGTGCCGCGTGAACAACGAAGCAAACGTGTGAATCAGCAAATTTTTGCAGTTTTTTTGTTGTTTGGTAAGATTGAGATGGTTGCTCAGGTTCACACGTCGAGAATATTTTGAAAAGAAAACATGTTCTTGTTTGTCTCAATGAACCTGTCAAAGCAAATTGTTTTTTGAGAAAAATTATGAGTAACACGGTCATGTGTCATCGATAAACAATGAATGATACCATGATTAGCAATAAGTGACATAATTTTTGTCATTCATTCCACAGAGGGGGGTTCATAGATGATTTGATCCGGCGGATGTTTGGGTGACACACACATTGAGGATGAACCCATGGAGGTGTCATGTTGCGCCACAGGTCATGTTGCATCATGTGTTTTGGTATTATTATTCGTGTTGCATGTTTTCATAATTCCTGTTTTTTACGAATCATCACTGTGAAAGAAACTGTATCATACAATTGAAATCTCTTTTGCGCACGCTCTCTCGGTGTCTTGTTTCCATTGAAAAAACCTTTATATCCCCAATTCCCTTGGTTGACATCTGTAGGTGTGACGATTGAGTGCATACAAATTGTGCGTGACATTGGGTGACACGTGCGCGAGAGTGTAAATGGTGATTTTTATAAGGATGATTACGGTGCAGTTAAGACAAATTGGTGTAATTGGGTCAGAGGTCATTGCAAAAACTAAAGCACCGTATCAATTTACTTGAATTGCGTAATAATTGTAATGAAAATAACATTTTTGGTAAAAAAAAATTCTTCAGCTCTGGGAAGACATCGAGGAGTTCCTGCGCAAGGAGAACTTTCCGGTGCAATCGATCAGTCCCGGTGTGTCCGATTCGGCCGATGCGGCGACGCCACCGGCGTTCAGCTTTGCACATCAGGACGAACACCAGAGGTGGCCACTGCACGATGAGACGCCAGACGTGGCATCGACGTCGTTGTCCTTGAATGGTCCGTTCGACAGCGGCCGGTAAGCTGTTGTTGGATTCGGGGGAAGGGAAGGGGGGTCGTTTTGGCATATGTTTGTCTGTGTTTCGTGCCAGTTGACTGCTGTCAGAGAAAAGCGCATCATTTGCAGCTGGCCAAGTGCACTGGCGGAGTGCTATGAACACAGCGGCAGCGGCAGCGGCGGCCGGCCACACAGTTTGCCGAGCGAGCGACGTTGTTCGTTGTCGTGTTCTGCGTCCGTGCACGAGCCGCTGCCGATCACCACGCACAACGTCAGCGATCACCAGTCGCTCGCCACATGCTCCTACCAGTACAGTCCGGCCAGCACCAGCAGCTGTGGGTCGTCGCGTTACAGCTGCACCAGCAGCAACAGCAATGAAACGTGGCCCGACGAGTATCACTCGCTGGTGAACGCGAACACCCTGTACAATAGTAACAACGACAATCACAGTGATGTCAATGTCACCGTCGTCGTCAGCGCAGACGTCAAGCCTGACGCGGTCGCGTCGCACAGCCAACAAGTATGCCAGCAGACGTTTCAGTGTTCGAGTTGGCTACGACAAATGTCGTTACAGCAAGCGCCATTACCACCAGAGCCTCTGTCATATCGACTGAGTTTCCTCTCCGATCATGCCGCGCATCACCCGATCACTCCGCCCGCTTCACCGCCGCAGCACTGCAGTGACTCGTCGTTCCACAATCCAGCGAACGCGTGCACAATGCCAACAACAGGCGACTGCGACGGCAGCTGCATCGCCGGTTTGCCGCCGTTGACGAGCATCATGCCAGCGCCGTCAATCGGTGACGTCACCAGCGTCACCGTGACGCCGCCGCCGACGTATCAGATCGCATCCGACGGCGCTGCGTCGTTGGCGCGACACACGACGGCCGGTGGCGACAAGCCGGCGAAACGACGCCAGCCGCGATCGAAGCCAGCCACGAACAGCAAACGCACGTCGTCGCGTCGTGCCGGCGGCGGCGCGCTGCACGTGTGCCCGCTGGCCGACTGCGCCAAGGTCTACTCGAAGAGCTCGCACCTGAAGGCGCACATGCGCACGCACAGCGGCGAGAAGCCGTACGTCTGCAGCTGGACCGGCTGCCGGTGGAAGTTCGCGCGCTCGGACGAACTGACGCGCCACTACCGCAAGCACACCGGCGACCGCCCGTTTCGCTGTCGCGTGTGTCAACGAGCGTTCGCACGCTCCGACCATCTGAGTTTGCACATGAAACGACACGACGACACCGCCGCTGCTGCGCCGCAGACACCCTGAAGCGGCATTCGTGAAGCAGCCTTTAGTGACGCACAGCTACGCAGTCACTAAATACCGCTTCATGAATGCCCCTGGAGTCTGCGTGCTACTCGCGCCACGGTGTATTCCGTGGTTTGCTTGAACAATGTCGCGCACGTTTTTTTTTCAATGTTTACCGGTCACGTTCTATTTTGTTCGACGGTTCCCTCATCAACCAACGCGTTTTATTCTCTCTCTCTTTCTCTTTGACGAGATCTTATTTTGTTTTTGTGGGCTTGCTATTTTAATCTAGGAATTTGGCATTTTGAATTTTAGTATTGTTATTTATTGATTAACCTTTGTAGTTTGCTTAGTTCGAGTTCGTGATCTTGAGCGTAGAATCTGTTGTTTTTTTGCATTGCTGCACCAAACTCACACTTTTGATTTCCATGTAAACGAAAGAACAACTTTTGTGCCTATCGCTCAAACCCGTTTCTGAAAACTGTTTCCAATGTTTTTTCTGTTGCCCGCTTTTGCTTCCCGGGTCATGTCATGCCTATGTCATTTTCAATGTTTCAACGGGCAAAACTAGAATTCTATTTGATTGTTATTTAGCACATGTTTTCTGATTTCGGAATTGTGGGTACATGCAATGGGCATGGTGGCGATTTTATCAATGTTCATAATTTTTTGACGTTGTTCAAGGCCACCAACGATCTGGAATGGACTGAAACGAAACCATTTTCAGATGCTCGGCATAGATTATGTGCCATAGATTTTCCAAAACAGCGCGCACTAAAACGTTTGTTTTGTTTTTACTTTCATAACCCCTTTTTTGTTTCTTTGTGGATGTGAATTCCAAATTTTACTGGGCAACATGTTATGCGCAACAATAAAACTTTTTCCAAATAAAACAATAAAAATACTTTATATTTTGTTGCTACCTTTTTGTCGTTCGAAGAAGTTTAGTTGTTTGTCACCATCCGTTCAGTTTTGATTTCTGCTCATTTGTTACTTTGTTTTGCTATGACAAAAAAACAATGAATGTTTTTGAAAATATGGTAGGCTGGACTTGGCAAAATGCGCCAAATGCAAATGCAACCAACTACATTGTAAATAGCAAGGAAAAATCACAAAAAACAGCATTTTTCTCACGGGCTTCCAAACCCACAGAAGCTAAATAAAACAAGCAAAACAAACATAGTGAATTAGTGATAAGGTGGTGTAATCAGAAATATTGACAGTATAAGCGTTGCTTCAAAAAGATGGCCATAAAAAACGGATTCTTTCCAAACCGCCGCTTACAAAACGTTGTGTGTGGTTTTGTTAGTATTTCGGTGTTTTTGCGGCGGTATTTTGGCTTTACATATTAATAGCCACGTGATAATATGATAAATGTAAAAATGCTAAACTTTGGACATCGAGAAATGTAAATGGTGAAAAGGATCTATCGCGACACTTTTAAAATGCTTTTTCTCTTGTTTTATGTCAAAAAATGATACAAATTTTCAATCAGTGGAGAACGAAACAGAAACTTCTCAGTTGTAAATCGCCGCATCACACTTTTGAACACAAACACAAACAATATGACTTGACGTGGTTTTTAAATCGCGACCGACCCGACCCGGCGGTATAAGCTGAACAAATTTGTTAAGTATGTATTCGTTCTTAGTGAACTATGTAACACTTTCTACCTTCAAAAACTGTGAAAAACAATAGAGTCACACCAGACGGCAGTTGAATATAGCATTATAAATAAAATGGGTACTGCACAAAAACAATGTCGGCAACAAAAAAACAACAAAGCAAATTTCATCAGCAACCTTTCTAAGCTTTCTGTTTGAAGTCGACCGAATCGTAGACGTCAAACGGCAACTCCGGGTGTGGCCGTCCAACGAGGCCCGACTGATGGAAGCGATGCGTTTCGGGCGGCAGCGGCTGTCCAATGACACGCTCGGTCGGTGGCCGGTGTGGCTGCTTCGGAAACTTCGGCAACACCCTGTGGCCGCCCGGAATGCGCGGCAGTTGCTCGTTGCCGGTGCCGTGCAGCGCTCCGTGCCGTGGCACGTCTGGCAGTTCGTTGTACTCGTCCACTTCAGGCAGAGGTTCCGGTTCCGGCTCCGGCTCCGGCTCCGGCTGGCCGATCGAGGAGCGATGCGTTTCGTCCGGCGTCTCTGGCCGGCCTTCGCGTTCGTCCGGCGTGGTCACGAGCTCGTGAACGGTGCCCGCCGGCACTCGTGGCAGCCCGGTTCCACCGGTGAACGCGTGCTCGGGAACGCGCGGCAGTTCGTGCTCGTCGATGAGTCCTTTGCGCGGTATGCCGGGTAGAGGGCGTTGCTCGACCAGTGCCCCCTGAGGCACTTCGGGCAGGGGTCGTTCTTCAATGAACGCCTCCGGTGGCACCGCGGGCAGTGGTCGCGCTTCGACGAAAGCGTCCGTTGGGATTTTCGGCAGCAGATGCGCCGGCCATTCGTCCGTGTAAACGGAATCGGTCGGCGTTGTCGCAGTGCTCGATGGCACCTCGGGTAATGTCACAAACTCGGTCGTGGTGGACGGAGGCACCGGCGGCAGCGTCACGAGGAACTCGGGCCGTTTCAGATAGACGAAACAGAAATCGTGGAACAGATGACACGAACGCAGCAGACTCAACTGGATCGATGGCGCGTGGTGCGTGATGTTCTGGCAGTAAAAGCTAAAAGAAAAACGATTTCGAACTTTGCGCTGTACAGTGTTGCGGTGCTTCATGGCATTAAGACCTTAAGTCTTAATTTTGACGTTAATGGGAAACATTTCGTCAAAGATATCATGCGGATGCGCGAGCGAGCGAAGCGAGCGGACAGCGCATCACGCATTATATGGCTGAATATGGACCTGCGCGGGTTTTCAAATTAAGACATGCGTGTAAGCTGAAAAACCGTAGGTCAAAACCTCAGGCTTAGATTATTAATTAATACTAAACTCGAGAGCGAGCCGCTTTTCCTGTTGTAGTTTCGATGACACACCCTGTACATGTATCAAAAGTTCAATCATGTTTGCAAACGTACTCGTAGTCATTAGCGTAAACGTCGCACGCTGACGCGAGCAACCTCAGTTGCGATTCTTCCAACGTTTCCTCGGTAACTCTCGGAGGGCCAAGATCGAGACATTTCACTCTGTAGTAGCCACATGCGATGCGCAGCGTTAGCTGCAAAATTGGTGATCATTCTACTGTAAAAGACGGCCAGTTCGGTAAGAGCGCCCACGGCCACGGCCGCTATCGTCGTTTCACCAGCCACTGAGAAAACATTTGTGTTAGTGCGGCTTCAATCTTCTCCATGAAAAACCGTTCGAAATTTTGAAATTGAATTAAAAATATTAATTATATGCGTTGAAGGGGATACACTGTGTATTGTGTTCACACTTTGATCCACCCGTGGATGTTTATGACGGTGCACGTGCTTGTGAACGTCCTCTCGATACAGCAAGCATCGGTGTAGTTGGCGAATAATGTCGAAGCAGCGTGAAGATTTTTTCAAATTAGTGAACTTACGTCTTGTTCTGCGACATTTTTGCAAATTCTTTCATAATCGCTTCGATACCGCTGCTGGCACATTTTCCAGAAATCTTTGAAGTCTGAAAATAAAATATTTATTTTTGAAAACACAAAATCAATGATAAAAAACACCAAAAAAGTAAACGGCTGGTATTCAGAACTTAAGCAATCTCTCGAGTTGAAACTTACAGCCGTGAAAGAAATATAGTTGTTATTTGCTGTGTTAAAGTTGGAGTTAGTGTTAAAAAATGTGGCTAATACGGAGCATTGGCCGTTTTAGCTGAAATTTTAACACAAAAATGGCAATTATTTATTTTTTCACGGTTGTGAGTTTTAGCTCAATTAGTTGCTTTAGTTCTGAATAACCAGCCGTTTTCCCTATTGACGTTTTTTTGTCACTTAGACCGAAATTATCGAAACCGATGTTTAAAAAAACCAACCGCTGACATCAACGAGGCCGCCACCGTGACCGTGATCATCTGAAAAAATCCAAAAGATTATTGTCGCATTCAGTTTTTTCTGTGAACAAGTTTTTTTTTCAATTTTAGTTCGCTGTAGACACGGTCAAAAAATGCCTAAATGCATTCCAAAATCCATTTTAAAATTCATGCCCAGATGCCATACATGCATGCTAAAATTTCAGGTCACGCAAAATAATGCGTGGTACTCGGCTTGGTTTTTAGTGCATTTTCTTAAAATTCTGGAATGGATTTCAGAATGGAATGGATTTTGGCATGGAATGAATTGTGGAATGGATTACGGCATTTTTTCAGCTGTATCTAAAATTCCAAAGCGACCACGGCGCCCGCGAACCGCAAGCTCCCATTTCGCACGATTCCCTCTCAATCAGTGGCACAATTTCGCAGTCGGCATTTTGACCGAAATTCGTGAAGAAACGATCACGGTATTGCTCGCCGTTGCCGCAGTACACGTTGCACACTGACCAGTCGGTCCAGTCGGTCAGTTCACATTCGTCTGCGAAGAATCACTCGATGCACACTCACAGGTTTTCGGGAGGTTGCGAAGTCAAAAGGGTTCAAGAGGCGAAAGGTACATTGGAGTTGCATTTTGATAGCAATTATGCAGGGACACTGACAGGACTAAACCAAAACAAGGTCGCAGTCGCACGTTTCGGTGTTCAGGTGCGAAATGTGCAAAAAGAATTTAAAAAATGAAGGCGAAAGCGGTAGGAGCGGTATGAAAGAAGGACCTCAAGCAAACTCTGCAGTCAAACACACCGAAAACGATACTTTTGCGGAGAGCAGAACCATAAAAACAACAGTGGCATTGAAGTAAGCATTGCTAGCGCCACTGATTTCCTGCACCACTCTCGGTGACATTATTAATGCCATGCCTTTTTGGAAATCTTGCGGTAAAATAACACCGACAAGAAATAAGTACAGTACGTATGTCGACAGAAATGTTTGTGGAGTGGCGATTTTTAAAAGCAACGGCACTAAAACGCCTCCATTCGCTTTTCTGATATGTTGACAAACCCTGTACCATGTTGCCGAGAAAAGTGCGGCATTACCAGTGTCACTAAGAATTTTTTCAAAGCACTTTTTCAAATTCTGTACATCGGTGCACACGGGATAGCGTGTTTGACTGCAGTATTGTCATGAATAGAACTCAGAGATGGAGACTTTAGAAAAAAGGAACAAATGAGCGGGTGGATAGACGCAAACTGAACCGTTCGCATCGCACGTCCGTGTGCAGTGCTCGGTTTGTACGAGCTCCGGACAAAGACGCCCGTAGCCGCTGATGGCGCGCGTCACCTCGCGACTGCGAATTCGTTCGTTCGACTTGCCGCACGCAGCACTACACGCCGACCACTGCGTCCATTCGGACACCTCACAGTCCACTGCAAAAGGTGCGCCAAAAAGCACGCCCGTGGGAAGAAGCAACACGAGAGCAGGGAAATAGCCGGTATAGATCTCTCTGGTGGCATTGCGCGACAGTCGCCGCACATCACACTGAGCACAACGGAGCTACTAAGACGGCGAAACAAACTCTGTGTTACGTGCCACAGCGACAACATGGCGAAAAGGAAATGCGTTTTAGCAGCCGTGTAGCCTCAGTCACTGTTTTCACTGAGAACACTAACTCATGAAATTTCGTGAACTGTACCGTGATGACCGTAGCTCACAAGAACCACCGTGTTGCATGCGCGCTATTTTAGTTTGATTGAGCTGAAAAGGGTAGCTCACAAAATGTCGTCAGTTATGTGCGTTCTCAGTAGTTCATAGCGTAAAGCAGCGCGCGGCGGAGAAACAAACATAGAAAGTGACCACAAGTGAGCGCGCGAGACCAACCAGTGGGCTGGGCGTGCTGCCGCTGCAGTCGCACTGCCGTGACGTCGCCGTCGACATGGCACGCTTTGTCGTTGCGACAGCGTCTGCGTTGCACCAGCCGGCCACACGGACGTCCGGACTCAAACGGCGGCCGCACCACTTTACGCTGACGGCTCTGCTCGCCAGACTGCTCGCAACGCGCGTTGCACAGACTCCACGGCGTCCAATCGGACAAGATGCAATCTGTGTGTGTGTGTGTGTGTGTGTGACAGACGAAGTCAATAGGGTGAAATGTGTGGTATGCGAAAAGTGAAGGCGCAAGAAATACAGTGGAACTCTTGAATTATAGGCAGTCATCTGATTGGTCGGCGGTCACGTGCATGCATGCGTTCTGTTCAAGATAGACTCCGCCGCGACAGCGCTGCGCAGAAAGCAGACATGATCACGTGATCACCAACCAATCAGCTGATAACTTATAATTTAGAGTTCGACTGTAGAAACAATCAGACTCATCCAAGTATGCGGAAAGTGATGGGGCAGTTTGGATTTGGCAAGCAAAAAACGAATGATGCAGGAAAAAAACATGGAAATTACAAATTGACACGGCAATTTTGTCCTTTCAAAATTGCAAAATTTAGAGCGGCGAAAGTTCATGCAGATAATGAAAAATAGGAAAAGGAATCAAGAAAAAATGAAAATGGAAAGTAGTTCAAAATCTGAAGAACGTCAAACAACATAGATGTGTTGTAAAAAAATCAGGTGAACGCGTGAAGGCAAAAATTAAACATGCATCGTATCCTCCAAACGAACGAAAATCAACAGACAGAAAACGCACACGCTGAACAGACAGATACGAACAGCAATTATGCGCAGACAAGCTTTGCAGATCAAGCTTGATTTTGATCTAACAATCACGCTTGATTAAATATGAAGCGTTTTCAAACCACACGGATTTGTACCGCTGCTAGAGTTCAGCGGAGCTGCTGGTTTTTCTGTCGAAGGTTTTGTTGTTTGTTCCAAAAAAATGAAGAGCAACGACAAACTTGGTGGTCGATTTGGCGTTCCACACGGAAACTCGTTGCAAGAGCGCTCCTCAACCAGCGAATCGCACGGACGCCCGCCTGCGGTTGGCTGCCTCAAAATGATCCGTGTTCTCTCTTGGAAGCCACCCTCGCACTCGGCAGTGCACTCGCCCCATGGTGACCAATTCGACACGACACAGTCCGCTGGAAATGAATTTGCTTTTCGGCTCTGGTGTGTTCTGGAATTTACGGAAGCAGTTAGTGAAAACAACGTCTTCGCGAATTTTTCCATTCCGTTAATATGAAACTCACGATTGTTCTCTCAGTTATTTGGCAATTTAATTTTCAATACAACAAAAGCGTGTGTCGTGGCGTGAAATATGGCGTGAGAAGGCGGGGTTAATACAAGTCAGTCAGACTATTCAATATATAGCCTTGGTGACTGGAGCCATCTGGAACACAGATCAGTCCAGTAATTTTGAATTCCCGCTTCAAGCATAAAACTGGTCACTTTTTTCAGCGCGCACATTGAGTTGCAGAAGCAAAAGCAAGCAAAGATAACACCAAATTCAGAAGAAGCACGCAAAAGGAAAAACCACACACTCGGTGGTGGCTCTGTCTGACAGGCACGTTCGTTGCAAATGCGCTCCTCAAAGGCAACGTCACACGGGCGACCGCCGCCGCTCGGAGGCACCAGCACCGTCCGTGTTCTCTCCTGGAATCCGCCGTCGCACTCAGCAGTGCATTCGCCCCACGGCGACCAGTCGGACATGATGCAGTCCGCTGAAAGTCGTATATTATGAAATGACGACCGTGTTGATGCTGACCTGACCACACAAGCAGCAGTTAGTGTCAAGTTTGTGATCGGCAGCAAAAAGGCACAGTTATTGTGTGGATGAATGAAAGGGGAACGAAACACACTCGCTGGACGCTTGGTTGCACACGACAGTTCATTACAAGGACGTTCCTGCACTGCTGCACCGCACTGACGGCCATCAACCGTTGGGTGCTCCAGAATCGTTCGTGTTCTTTCTTGAAATCCACCGCCGCACTCAGCAGTGCATTCGCCCCACGGCGACCAGTCGGACATGATGCAGTCAACTTTGAAATTAAAGAAATAAAAACAAAAACAAAAGAAAATGTTATGTGAGTCTTGAAATAACGGAAGATTAGTACATAGCTCAGAAAGTAGGACTTTGATTAAACAACGGTTAGAACTGGTTAGATTGCGATTGTGGCAATGTTACTGTACACCTGTATTCAACTTCCGAGCAGAGTTGTGCAATGTTTAGACGAGCAAACGTAACACACTCTTTGGACGCCTCGTTTCACATGGTTGCTCGTTACAGGGGCGTTCCTGCGCTGTTACACCGCACTGACGGCCATCAACCGTTGGGTGCTCCAGAATCGTTCGTGTTCTTTCTTGAAATCCACCGTCGCACTCAGCAGTGCATTCACGCCACGGTGACCAGTCGGACATGATGCAGTCAACTTTGAAATTAGAGAAATAAAAACAAAAACAAAAGAAAATGTTATGTGAGTCTTGAAATAACGGAAGATTAGTACATAGCTCAGAAAGTAGGACTTTGATTAAACAACGGTTAGAACTGGTTAGATTGCGATTGTGGCAAACAGTTACTGTACACCTGTATTCAACTTCCGAGCAGAGTTGTGCAATGTTTAGACGAGCAAACGTAACACACTCTTTGGACGCCTCGTTTCACATGGTTGCTCGTTACAGGGGCGTTCCTGCGCTGTTACACCGCACTGACGGCCATCAACCGTTGGGTGCTCCAGAATCGTTCGTGTTCTTTCTTGAAATCCACCGTCGCACTCAGCAGTGCATTCGCGCCACGGTGACCAGTCGGACATGATGCAGTCAACTTTGAAATTAGAGAATTAAAAACAAAAACAAAAGAAAATGTTATGTGAGTCTTGAAATAACGGTAGGTACGGTAATTAGTAGCTCAGAAAGTAGGACTTTGATCAAACAACTATTAGAACTGGTTAGATTGCGATTGTGGCAGACAATACTGTGCAGCTGTATTTTTAAAACTTCCGAGCAGAGTTGTGCAATGTTTAGACGAGCAAACGTAACACACTCTTTGGACGCCTCGTTTCACATGGTTGCTCGTTACAGGGGCGTTCCTGCACTGTTACACCGCACTGACGGCCATCAACCGTTGGATGCTCCAGAATCGTTCGTGTTCTTTCTTGAAATCCACCGTCGCACTCAGCAGTGCATTCGCGCCACGGTGACCAGTCGGACATGATGCAGTCAACTTTTAAATTAGAGAATTGAACACAAAAACAAAAAAAATGTTATGTGAGTCTTGAAATAACGGTTGGTACGGTAATTAGTAGCTTATGAAAGTAGGACTTTGATTAAACAACCATTAGAACTGGTTAGATGGCGATGATGGCAAAGAATTACTGTACACCTGTATTCAACTTCCGAGCAGAGTTGTGCAATGTTTAGACGAGCAAACGTAACACACTCTTTGGACGCCTCGTTTCACATGGTTGTTCGTTACAGGGGCGTTCCTGCGCTGTTACACCGCACTGACGACCATCAACCGTTGGGTGCTCCAGAATCGTTCGTGTTCTATCTTGAAATCCACCGTCGCACTCAGCAGTGCATTCGCCCCACGGTGACCAGTCGGACATGATGCAGTGCTCTGAAACGTTAAGCGGAGAAGACGCTTGTTGTTCACGAAAAAAAGACGCATTTGTTAGCACAAAGCGAAGGAAACAGATATGCCAGTTTTCAGTGTTTCTGCGCGATGTTGTGCAGTATTATTGTTAGTGTGACGTTATTATCATCGCTTGCGCAAGCAGCAAGTCGCCATGGCGAATAATATGACAAAAGCAGGTTTGATGAAGGAGAAAAAAAACTCCTCCATAAACGCTCGCATTCACAATAAGCTGCAGTTTGGTGTTTGTGCGCGAAAGCAAGACAAACCAAGCACGCGAACGCACTGATGTCGCCGACGCACGGCTGCTCGTTGCACGGCCGCTGTTGGCGCCGTTCACCGCGGCACGCCCGCCCACCAGATTTCGCCTCTCGCGCGATGTAGCGTTCTCGCACTTGAACGCCGCCGTCGCACGCGGCGTCACACAGATCCCAGTCGGTCCACTCGCTCAGTTCGCAATGCACTGTATAGCATTGTATTTTTGGGAGATCAATGGCGATCCACACGCGCTGCGCCGGCTGCACTTGCCATGTCAGCAAATGCAACATTCAGTGCGGTTACAACGGCGCCACTGCTAAAGGCCCATTCATGCAAGCGCGCGGCTGACGCAGCTTCATCTCTTCATTCATGATGAAGCTCGTCAGCGCGCTTCAGCGCGCGCGTCCGTGAACGTGCATGTGCTCCAAAACGCTTCAGCGCGCTTCAACCTCCATGAATGGCACTTAAAGGCACGTGTTGCCATGCGACCATAATAAATGCGTTTCGATATAGCCGTTTTAGTAGCCTCGTTTTGTGAGTGGTGCGTGCAGTGTATTGAGCCGCAGTTTAAAAGCAACAGTTTTTTTCACAAGCGAAGTTTTTAGCACCATATTCGTGCAAACATGTTGTCACAGATCTTCACGATGACAAACATGAAGATGTGTTGTGCGCAGTGCCGCTTAAAAAGAAAGCTTAGCTGCAGTTGGCGGCAAGAAACGCCGGGCATTACCAGCAAGCGTTTATGGAACTTGAAATACGATATACACTGTGTTTGTTTAAGTCTGTCACTTTTTTCGCAGAACACAGAGCACAAGAAGAAAAAACGGAATCGGTGTTAGAATTTTTTTCAGTTCTAAGTTGCTGTAGAAAAAGATATACTATTTAGAAACAAATGGGGCTTTTGATTTCAACCGAACCCGATGCATTCGTTCTTCTTATTGTCATTCAACGTTTCATATGCTCTGTATTCTGCGAAGAAAGTGACAGGTTTAAATAAACATCCGTGCTTTACACTGCTACACTGCGTGAGTTCCACTTATTGCAAGAAGCAAAGTCGACAAATATGCAGATCACCGAGGAATATTGGTGGACACAAGCAGACGAACTGCGCTGATCTCTACTAAAAAACAATCCTCTTTATTCTACGTTGTGGGTTTCACACGATCAGTTGAAAAAATACATGCTTTTGTTTCAGCAATATAGACACATCAAAACATGTCGAAAATGAGGTATGAGCACATGCGAACAATACATACAACTGCTGATGGACAAGAAAACCCGGTGGACACCTTCACCAATCAGTTGGTCATTTGCCAAAAACGTGCACCACCAAGCACCACCGTGTCCACCGTTTTTCACCAAACAACTAGTTTGTTGTGTTCATTTACTTCAAATGTCAGCGCTGAAAAACTGCCTCCACGGTATACCTGCGTGTGTCCACCGATTTTTCCCGTTGATCACTTTACTTGATTTTTTACAAATTTCATCACAATTATGAGCGCCGATGAGTTTTGCATTCGAATCAAGCAATAATGCAAATGCAAACGATCCATCTAAAATACTGACTAAAATCTAAAATAAAATTGCGCTGCGCTCGACTGAACTTGCAAAAACATGCGATTGAAAACACAGTTTTTAGTAGACACCGTATACGTCGTTGATGTCAGTGGGCGCCCCATGCCCGGCACCGTTCGTGTCCACAAAGGTGTCTGGCAGCACACCTGAGTCTCCGTAATCGCCATTCTCGTTGTCATCGGCACACGGCTCCGACTCGGACAGTTCGTACTGCTCGCAGTCGGGCGCAGCCAGCAGAATCTCTCTGTCGCGGTACTGCTGTCCGTCCGTGCGGCATTCCCACGCCGTCCACTCGCTCAATTGGCAGTTCGGCGCGATCTCGCGCTGACAGAACGGCAGACTCGGATAGCGGGCGCACGAACGGGTCACCCAGTCGCGTTGCGCGTTTATGTTCTGCGTAGAAGGACGTCGGAAAAACATAATGACAACGATTAAAGCGTCTGTTGCATTCAATAAAAGCCATAGTTGTGGCGTGTGAAGGGACTCGACGAAGTTTGTTCCTGCCAAGTCAAGCGACGGCCAATCGACGTGGTAGCGCAAAGCAAACCGCACTGTTTCTGAATCCCGCGTCTCAATGCGCGCATAGATGGGCAAGCAGTCTCATGCA
Organism: Theristus sp. LFF4_11; assembly: GCA_030248135.1. NCBI lineage: Eukaryota > Metazoa > Nematoda > Chromadorea > Monhysterida > Xyalidae > Theristus > Theristus sp. LFF4_11. The sequence continues at coordinate 25,972 of JASANC010002177.1, forward strand.
TGACGCGGGAATTCAAAATTGGCAAAGGGATCCGAGTCCTTTAAATATGGCCGGGTCGCTTAAGCTATTCTGAATTACCACATACAGATTGAAACTAGCTTCCTTTCACATCCACAGCCGCATTGGAGTCGCAGGTCTCAAAGAAAAGCTAATATTCATTCGTATTACATTCATCGGCATCATCGCAATCTCGCGACACAGCTCGTGCTCGGGCGTCCGATCGCAGACGACACGCTGCAGTGACTCCACCGAGGGCAGCACGCCGTCACGCCGGTGCTCGCTGTAGTGCGCGTGTTCGTGGTGGCCGGTGGCGCGGTAATACGGCCGAGCGTCGTGCTGACCGTGGCGGTACGGCCACACCTCCGGCACACGATGCGTCGCCAGCGGCGTCTGCGTGCTCGCCACGTCCAACGCACCGAAACTATCGACAGCCGTCGAGCCAGCTCCGTAACGACGGCGGCGCTCTGAGAGAGCGAATGTGTGAACGTACAGCAAACATTGTTTGAAATTTTTTAAAAGCCCTAAAGAACCGTTGTAGCCTTCCGACATTTGTTTCATGAGACAAACTTTACCAAATTAAAAAAATAGCAGAAAAAAGCCAAGCGGAGCACCACGTGATTTTTGGCATGTGGCATAAATTTTTGGCATGGAATGACTTTCAGAAATCGGACTGGACTTTGGCATTTTTGAGTGTGGAAGCAAGAATTTTGTCGGTGTTGGGTACTTTGCGGTCTAGTTTTGAAACAAAAAGACCGATGACAAACGAACCCAGCGCAACAGTCATGTCAGCGATCAAAACGACCGAGATAACTGCGACAATCAAATCTCTCAACATTCTTGATCGACCTAAATGAACCAATGCGGTTTAGAAGAAAATAAATCTGTTCGCTTCTTTCAAACAAAGCCCATTAATGTTATCGTATCACACCACTATCAAATTGGAGCTATTGAAATGTAAATCATTGAAAAGTCGCTGACTTCTTCTGACGGTCTGATTGATTACTTTGCGGATGCTTACACTTTTTGTTTATTAAAACATCAACACACAAAATTGTCTTTTTGTTTTTTTGTTGAACTTATGATGCAACTGGAATTGGGAAATGTGAATGTAAGAAAACATGTTTTAATTGGCCAGTTGATGGACTCATGTTGTACATGTTCACTGTTTGCATTCATTATTGTTTGTTTGCATGTGAAAAACATGCACAGAACAAAAGATGTAATTCTGTTTTAGAATAATGAGTTAGCAACGTTTTTTTTCAAACCGAGAAAGTCAAGAAATCATCTGTACTTTACTTTGACGGGCGCAAGCAAATTCCGTTCGTGTTAGAAACAAATATTGTATTGTATAAACTTGAAACTTACACGCACCGACATTACACATCGGCAATGTGCAGGTGCGCTTTAAAATAAATGTTCAGTCATTTTTTTGTGCAAAAATTCACGTTGAATTCGTTTTTTGCATGAAACTAGTAACATTTCGTATGTAAAATAGAGCACTATAAGTGCAGCTACATTATCGCTTGTGAATTACTTCCGATTAAAAAACGCATCTATCAACTAAATAGGTAGTCAACAAATTGTTGTGTGACTTTTACGTTGCCAAAAGATATGTTGCTGAGCAGCCAGTGGTTACTAAAACGTGTCACACGTTATAGCACTTTCTATCACGAACTCGACGATTTTTTCAGCAATCGATTTCTGAAAGTTGACAGGCAGACAGGCATCAACGCGATCTGCTAATACGCCAAATCATTCAGCACGAACACGTGATCAGAGCGGCCGCTGAGCTGCTCCAGTTGCACGCGGCTGTATGGCTCCAAGTAGCCGTTGATTCCCTCAACAGCCACCGAGATCACTTGGCCGTGCAGGTCGGCACGAATGCGATTCGCCCACTCCTGCTGGCGGGCACCATTGTCGGCCCTGCAATTAAAATGGAAGGGCCGTTCAGATTGACGCAGCCTGACGCACGTCGTGGAAAGCCGTCACGTGACGTGCCATGCTTTATGCCATACACCTGGTTCAGTATGGAACGGGCCTTTAGATTCTAAAAAAAAACTAGCAACTGCTCAACTTGCACATAATTGTGTTACAGTAGTAGCCATTTTAGTAGTCCCCGTTTCACCAGTTTAAAGACACGCCAAAACAAAACAGTGGCATGCTTCCAATCAGCACGGGCGGCATTAAAGACAAGTTTGGCAAGCAAAGAACCCCCCATCCGTCTGTGAACAGTATCACTGCCTTGCATGAGCCGCTGCGAGAGCCAGCGCCACGCAACAAATTGTACGCCGCTTCAAACGCTCTGAAAAATATTTGCACCAACATGTTATGAATTCCGAACTCGACTAACTTGAACTTGAATTAACCATGAATTCCGACTGTGTTCACCAACGTCACTGAGAATAAACTACTGAACAAATTTGTAAAGCTGCCTACCATTGGTAGTTCAATAAAATACTCGTGTTGTTGAGCATTTGATTTTGTTCACGTCAATTAAATTGACACAGTTTTCAAACATTATGCGTTCGTTTTTGGAGAACTTTGGCAGTAAGCAGTGTACCGAAACCGAAACCGAAGCAGCAACGCTTTCCTCAGCAACACAGGCCACTGAAGAACAAAACAAATCAGCCAAGAACTTCCGCAACTATTCAATACCGCACAACTAATCACATGGCGGTGCCGGATTCGAAGTCCAGTTTTTGCTGCACTTCACATTTTTCAACGGTAAACCAGCAAACTTTTCGAGATTAGTGGTGCCGACAGTGTACGGCAGCTGCGCCAGCGTAGACGCCAGTGACTGGCGATCCGAGAACTGATCCATTGGCCACGAGTATTTCACGCCCTCGTTGAAAAGAACACCGCCGAACTGCGCCTGGTTCGACTGGTGGCCGATGTCGAATTGGTTCACGAACTGACCGACGTACGTTCGTATCTAGATTTTTTTGAATTTTCGGTGAAATAGCACGAACCAAAGGTAACAGTATACTAAATTCGGACAATTTGTGAAGCGCTGTTTGTCTAACCTTGTTGAAATTCTCAGATGTGATGCTCTGCGAGCTGTCAATCATCAAAACACCATCCACGTTACCGCATAGCAGATCTATGGAGGAGATGAATATCTGAATTTTTCTGAAGTTTTAGCAGTTTTTTTTAATATCGCCTAACCTTGTGGACCAACCGCACCGAGCGGCCTCACTGCAACGAAAATCAGCGAAGCAACAACACTAAGACAATGCATGAATCGCATTTTTTATTGTCCGACCAAGCAAAGTCCTCCAAACGTTTCGAGTCACTCCAGTTTTCATGAGACACAAACACCTCAAATGAGCTGTATCACGCTGAAAACTCACGAACGAAAGTTCGTTTTATCAGCGCCTGCACTGCAACAATTGGTGATAAAAAATGTTGTAACTCGCTCTTATGCCGATATGTTTGTCTCTGTTGCGTGAGAATGAAAAAGTTTCAAAACAAACAAGCCCGTTGCAAGTTTCACATCCGCTTGTACTCATTGTCACACCCACATGAGCACGATTTTTATTCTTACAACAAAAACGTCTTTCAAAATTAGCTTGTTTGAATAAACTGTTTTTGTGTATCATTGCTTTTACAAAATAATAGTGATAAACCATAACAAAAAGCCTGATAATATGACATCAAAATAAAGTTTAGGATACACACAGATCTAAAAAAAACGTAAAACTTCAAAAAATCACATTAACCTCTGATAACCATTTGGAAAACAGTACCATGCACCGAGTGAAAATGGATTATTATGAATTGTGAAATAATAGTTACAGATCAAGTCACATATATGAAGAAAAATCTGAGCACATTGATTGGCTGTATTACGCTAGTACGACCAACCAGTGCGTTAAATCCACCCGATCGCCTGTGTGGTCCAATTGCCAGCCGAAATTATAAATTTCACACAGAGATTGAGATACTGAATGTTGAACCACAGTAAATAAGATATAAAACCCAACTACCAAAAAACACAGTAATTGTTGTGAAATCACAAGTCTGAAAGAAAGTACACACATAAAGCACAAGTAGAGAAAGTTACCAATATTTACAAGAAACTCAAGTCAGAACTGACAGACAGACTGACCAAAACTAAAAAAGCACTTTTCGACAAAAATCACTAAAAAATTACCAAAACAATTTCGACCTAAGAGCGTGATAATGGTATTCAGGAAGCCATGGCAAGGATAGGTTGATAAAATAATCCAAGTAACAGAATAACAGGCATTTCATTTGTCAAGTTTTGTAAAAAATAAAATGAATAAAGTGTGAGCAAAAACAAAATAATATTTGAGAATGAAGCACGTCCGAAACTTTGATGTTCAAAAAGTACCCATTTCCATCACCAAAAAAGCTCAACGCGATATTATTTCTGCTTGCATTGCAACAATAAAAAATCTCATGAAAAATAGCTAGTTTTTTGCGGATAAGTAGACGGCGGCATCTCGCAATAAAACACCGGAGAGCAACAGCACACAAATTGGAGTGAAAGAAAACAACCAACCAAATAGCGAGGCCAAACAACATAGTGTAAATAAAGTGCTTCAAACACAAAGAACACTGATTTCGTGCACTTCAGTTGTTCTGTATTGGAACAGGCGAATCAAGAGACGAGTGCGCAGCGCCGCCGGCTGCGTTGCGGGTGATGTCGTCGAACACGGTCAGCACGGTCTCGTCCATGGTGCTGTTCATTGGCTCGCTCGCGACCACTTCGTCGCGCAGTTTAGACACACGCAACCTGAGCGCATCGTTGCATCATGCTCACTGAATCTGTATTGTCTACGTTCGTTAGAAGTCATTCAACTCAATTCGTTCGTTACTGACACTCCAATCCAGCGCTGCTCCCAGCCTATTGCACTGAATGAGCGAACACACACACACACACAACATCCCTTGTTCGTCTGGAATCCGGTGACCGACCAAAATTAACTGGTTGATTCAACATTGCAAACAAATAACCCAGCTCTGCTATTGGAGTCCATTTAACTACAACGTTCTCTCACAGACACAATAGTTTGTTTGTGCAGCCGTTTCAAATGCAGTGCACCTATGAAGTCGTCACCGCTCGTGGCCTGGTGGTAGTGCGTTAGACTACAGTCTGTGCGCTCGGGGGATCGAGTCCCACCGAGGGGTGTATAGGCACATTATGACAGGAGAAAAATACGCGCCCTACTCGACGGTGTTCTGTACGCTTTTCTGGGTTAGCCCTGGCTGAAAACATCGCCTAGAATTCCCAACAACAACATACAACGTGACGATGTCGGCGTGCGCGGTGTCGACCGCGATGTCCAGCGGTGTTTTGCCGTTCGCATTGCGCAGATCCTGCATAGCGCCACGTTTCAATAGTTGACACGCTTGCCTGCAAACGACAAATCATGATTTCACAAAATGCATTACTGGAAACAGAAGAAAATAGAGAAACTTTTACGATTTGACCAAGCCCACCACTCTAAAAAGACAGACCCTGCCAATCCGCGCACGCAGGCGACATGCAGTGGTGTTTGCAAATCCGAGTCCACCACATTCACCACTGCGCCGTTCAGTAATAAATATTCAACTGATTCCATGACGCCCTGCAAACAATCGAAAATTAAAAAAACACAAGAAAAGAAATCAATATCTAGCGTGCAGATTGGCTTGCAAGCGAGCAGTGCAAGCAGTCAGCAAGCTGAATGCAACTACAAGCAAAGCCTGCGGTGGAGGAAAAGGAGGGGGGGGGGGGGGGGGGGGGGGGGGGGGGGGGGGCAAATATTAAAAAAAAAGCAGCGGTCACCGACGACACGGCCTGATGCAGCGCAGTGGTGTGCGTTGGCTTTTGCGGACTGTCGCCGGCTGGCGTGTGCAGCGACAGTTGCGCGTTCACGTCAGCACCGGCCGCCAACGCTCGGCAAATGTCCGCCACTCGCCCGGCGGCACACGCGCGCAGCAGGGCACGCTTGTAACACTGACGCCCGCTGTCTTGCATCGAGTCTGCGATGCTTTTCAAATCAAACCATCACACGGTTTCTTCAGTAAGAAATGTTACCTGCAATGCACTGCTGCATGATAGATCCAAATTCCTATCTGCTTTTTAAATTCCTTGTGAGCAGCTTCTTGCTTCTTCGCGTAGCGAAGGAAATTTTCAGAAAACACGCTGGTAGCCACTATTTACACGCCAGACAACTCCCGCTCACCCCAAGAACGAAATCGACGTCTATGCCCGTTATAAAAATTTCAAACACGCAGTTTAGTTGGTTTTTATTTCAACATTTTAGTTTATTGAACTTTTCAATCAAAACATGGACGGGCTGTTGTTTCAAAACAGGGCATTAAAAAGGCCGCAAAAAAATTACGTTGAATAGAGAAACGTTCAAGAATCGTTCAAACTTGATTAAAACTCGACGTCGAAATGAAAACCACTCAGCTGATGGCACAGACCATGCACACAAACAAACCTTCCCCGTCGCACGCGGCCTCCAACGCGGGATCAGATCCACATGACAGCCGTTTCGCCAGCACTGCAAAGAAGAATAAAAACGATGCAGTTTCATCAAGTGCCCCCCCCCCCTCCCCACATGAACAAAACAAAAAACAGAGCTGCAGTCGAACTCTAAATTATAGACAATCAGCTGACTAATTTGACGTGATTTCTGTGCAGGGATTGCTGTGGGTGCGGAGTCTGTCCAGCACAGAAAGTGTGCATCACGTGATCACCACCCAATCATCTAATTGCCTATTATTTGAAGTTCAACTGTAAACCCGACCAGATTTTGCATCAGTTTCACCGGCGAATGTTGAGGATTCCGGCTCCGACAGGCTTCCATCGAGCAAAGATGGATGCGAACTGTGCGCAGTGGATTTACGCAATGGTTTTGTCAACACGACGCCGCCACCGCCAGACAGTTTGCTGCTGGTGTCACTGTGGTGAGCGACATGACCGACGGAGACGGCACGGCGTGCACAGTCTGCGCACGGCAACAACTCACTACATCATACGTTTTCGTTGATGACCATTATAAGATAGGCTTTTTGAGTCGACCGACCCGGCCTCCACACCTCTAGGCACAATTTCAAAAAAGTTTTCAAATTCAGTCAAATTTAAGTCCAATCGAACCGCCTTGATGCCCTGAGTTCGAAAATCATATTTTTATCTTAATCCAAACCTTTTTATGCTTCAAAATTAGGAAAAACCTAATTTTTGACCCCCTTGTTGTAAAACTGCTCTAGCTCGCCTCTGCTTGAAGCTATTAACAAAAATCAAACACCAATCGATTCCCCTTGTATTCGCGCACATTTTTCGCTGTTATACTATAGGTTGAAAACGTTTTTTCATGCTCTGTATTTGTAAAAAACTGCAGAGGTTGGTGGTTTTTTACGTTTTTCGGTACTTTAGAAACGTTTGTGGGGTATAGTTTCTAGGTAATTCTGAAAGATCTGCGAAAAATGTATATAAATGTAAAATTTTAGCTTCATAAAGCGGCGCCGGGACTCACACGATACAAAACAAAATGGCTTGTCGCATGCAGGGTGTTTCCTCCCAGCCCCATTTTTTTGGGGCCACCTCAGGTGCTGCAACCGTGACTAAAGATGGGTTTTCGGGTACACTGAGTTCAAAAATCTTACTTAAAATTTTGCCCGACGTTTCTACTGTGCTCTAGACGCGTAGATAGGGATCAGGAGGGAAATTTCCTTAAAATTAAAGAAAGGGTTAAGTGGTTATGATGTTTATTCGATTTGCTGATTATGTTGGAGTGATTACAACAAGAATAAGAATAAACTGCACACTCATCACAGATAATCACAGGTTATATAGTCAATATAATTGCGTTATTACACAGTTATACGTTGTTCCCAACTTCTCCCCAACAATTGAAAATGATTTATCACGTAGTTTGATTGGAAATGATTTATCACTTTATTTTGATTCGCTGATTAAAATTGGTTTGTTGATTTGAAATTTATTGCGTTTTAACGTCGTTTCATTTGGCTAAAATTGATTTGTTTTGAAATTTTCATTGCGTTTTAACGTTTTAACGGCTTTTAACGGCACTGCGGCCTATCACATCACGGCTCAATCCTCGGCGCACGTTCGGCCGGAAGCACGTGAAACTTTTCCGTCGACGCCTCTCTCATCGCCCGTGGAATCTCTGCTGCTCAGCAAACTGCTGGCGTTTTTCCTTGCCATTTTCCTTTCCTTCCGCCAATGATTTTTGTGGTTGCTGATTGATTTCTGTTGATTTTTGTTTTGATGATTGATGATGATAGGTGCAAGTGCAAGCCAAACGTTGGGCGCCAGAAAGGGTTAAGTGGTTATGATGTTTATTGGGTTTGCTGATTATGTTGGAGTGATTACAACAAGAATAAGAATAAACTGCACACTATCACAGATAATCACAGGTTATATAGTCAATATAATTGCATGTTATTACACAGTTATACGTTGTTCCCAACTTTAATTTTAAATAAAAAGCGCGTCACAAGGCACCTGAAATTCTGTTACAAATACAAATCGAGGTCGCTGAGTCTGCATATAATGTTTATTTTGCTATACGGATTACTCCGCACCCTAAAAACGGCCTCTATAGGGACGGAAATAGAAAAAAGTTGAAAAAATCGGAAACTAGTCAAAAATTATATGAAAACTGTGCCGTAAATACAAATCGAGGTTGCTGAGTCCGAATATGATGTTTATTTTGCTATACGAATTACTCCGCACCCTAAAAGCAGCTTCTATAGGGACCGAAGGGGAAAAAATTAAAAAAATCGGAAACTAGTCAAAAAATTTTGAAACTGTGCCGTAAATACAAACCGAAGTCGCTGAGTTCGAATATAATGTTTATTTTGCCATACAAATTATTTCGCACCCTAAAAACGGCCTCTATTGGGACGAAAAAGGAAAAATTTAAAAAAATCGAAACTAGTTAAAAAATCTGAAAACTATGCCACAAACACAAACCAAGATCGCTGAGTTTGAATATGTTTTTATTTTGCCTTACGGTTTACTACACACCCTAAAAACAGCTTCTATAGGGACAAAAAGGGAGAAATCTGAAGAAAATCGGAAACTAGTCAAAAAAATCCGTATAGCAAAATATACATCATATTCGGACTCAGCGACATCGATTTCTATTTATGGCACAACTTTCAGATTTTTTGGCTAGTTTCCGGATTTTTTCAATTTTCTCCCTTTTCATCCCTGTAAAAACTATTTTAGGCTGCGGAGCAATCCGCATGGCAAAATGAACAGCATATTCGGACTGAGCGACCTTGATTTCTATTTATGGCACAGTTTTCAGATTTATCGACTAGTTTCCGATTTTTTCCAGATTTCTCCTTTTTCGTCTCTATAGAGACCGTTTTTAGGGTGCGGGGTAATCCGTATGGCCAAATAAGCATTATATTCGGACTGAGCGACCTTGATTTCTATTTATGGCACAGTTTTCAGATTTTTTGACTAGTTTCCGATTTTCTTCGGATTTTTCCCTTTTCGTCCCTATAAAAACAATTTTTAGGGTGTGTAGTAATCCGTATAGCCAAATAAACATTATATTCGGACTCAGCGACTTCGATTTGTATTTACGGCAAAGTTTCCAGATTTTTTTGACTAGTTTCCGATTTTTTTAACTTTTTCCCCTTCTGTCCCCATAGAAGCTGCTTTTAGGGTGCGGAGTAATCCGTATAGCAAAATAAACATCATATTCGGACTCAGCAACCTCGATTTGTATTTACGGCACAGTTTTCATATATTGTTTACTAGTTTCCGATTTTTTTTAATTTTTTTCCTTTTTCGTCCCCATAGAGGCCGTTTTTAGGCTGCGGAGTAATCCGTATAGCAAAATAAACATTATATGCAGACTCAGCGACCACGATTTGTATTTGTAACAGAATTTCAGGTGCCTTGTGACGCGCTTTTTATTTAAATTTAATTTTTAAGGAAATTTCCTTCTTGATCCCCATTGCATACGCGTTTAGGGCACAGTAGAAACGTCGGTCAAAATTCTAAATAAGATTTTTGAACTCAGCGTACCCGAAAACCCATCTTTAGTCACGGTTGCAGCACCTGAGGTGGCCCCAAAAAATTGGGGGGTGGGAGGAAACACCCTGCATGCGGCATTTACATTTATATACATTTTTCGCAGATCTTTCAGAATTACCTAGAAACTATACCCCACAAACGTTTCTAAAGTACCGAAAAACGTGAAAAACCACCAACCTCTGCAGTTTTTTATAAATACAGAGCATGAAAAAACGTTTTCAGCCTATAGTATAACAGCGAAAAATGTGCGCGAATACAAGGGGAATCGATTGGTTTTGATTTTTGTTAATAACTTCCAGCACAGGCGAGCTAGAGCAGTTTTACAACAAGGGGGTCGAAAATTAGGGTTTTCCTAACTTTGAAGCATAAAGTATGATGTAGTAGGATTAGGATAAAAGTATGATTTTCGAACTCAGGTCATCAAGGCGATTTGATTGGGTTTAAATTTGACTGAATTTGAAAACTTTTTTGAAATTGTGCCTAAGCAGGGTCGGTATTGTGAAAAGCCTATCTTAAAATTTGTGGTTGTCTGCCCCAAGTGGTTTGACTTTCAGAGTCAACCTCTACCCCAGTCTCCAATGGGTCTTGCCAGTTTCCTTCAATCGTTTTGTGACTGATCAGAACACCCCTCACCTGGCCCCCAACTGTTTGACTCGATAAAAAAACCACGAAACCACATGTCTTCAATAATAAAATCCAACGAACCAGCAGCATTCGCCGTTGCATCTTTCCGACTGAGCACCGTTTCGAGAGCGTCCTGAACGTCAGCAAGCAGACTACCAGCACGTAGCAGCGCCGTTGTTGTTTGTGTTTTTTTGCTGTGATGGTGATGTTTGTGAGTGCGGTGCGCGATCGCCAAGTGCATCACGTGCTCGATCGGTGGCATCGCGAAGCGGCGCTCCACGTATTTCGCACGAATCCACGCCTCGCGAATTGCACTGCGTCGCAAACAACGTGTACATAAATCGCATTGTATTTTTATGTCATTTGCAATGCGCTGATTGGTGGACGACCACGTGATGCATGCAGTCTGTGCAGCCCAGGCTCCGCCTCTACGGCACTGCCTGCACAGAATGCATGCGGGACCACATTTCACCAACCAATCAGCTAATTGCATATGAAATAGAATGTGCCACAAATTATATCGTTACGGCGCTCGAATGGTCAACCGGTTAGATTTGACGTTTCAGCTTTTTCAAGTCTTTACAACAAAAAACATTCAACAAAAAACACAGTGCATTATTAAAACTGACGGCGGTTCTTCTATCTGAAACTTGGGTCATACAAATTGGTTCTGTAAACTTTCTACCAGAAAACAGACGTGCGCGCAAGTGACAGCAATGTGAAATGCGTCACTTTTTAGATAGAACAGCGTTTTATGATTGATACGGGGGTTCAAAATTGGTGAAGCCAGCTGAAGCCGCTGAGATATGAGATACGACCCACCGAGTCACTTGCGCTATTCTGAATTGCAGCATCAAGCTTGGAACCACGGCATTCATGAAGCAGTAATGAGTGACGCATAGTTCACTCCCTCACAATGTTAACATAGCTATGCGTCACTCATTGCTTCATGAATGCCGCTTAAAACTTTTAGTCGACATCAGCAAACGCAGTGAGTTGCAGAACCAGAAGAGAGATAAAATAGCCAGATGCCACCAATCACCGGGGTGAATTATCTTTCGGTGGCGGTGGAATTGGCATGGCGGGCAAATACGCCAAATAGACGCCGTTGACGAGTTGGTTGCCGAGGCATTTCAGCAGTCGCACGTGCTCCGTCTCCCAGGCGTCCAGCGTCAGCGAGCGCACTTTGCTGTGCTGCACGCCGAGTGAGCTGCAACGTGGCATCAGTGGCATTCTTAGGGTGCTTTCGAAAACGTTGCTTTGCATTTTGATTTTGTGAGATTCTGCTTTCTAGGTTCGCTGATGTTTTGCCCAGACTATAAGATCTGTCTGTGGTAAAACAGCTTCGGCAGTTCTGCCTGGTGTCCGTCGCACTGACGAGCCAGGGGGCACCGCGGTATGCGTCTACCTGGCGAAACCGCAAACAGCGAACTTATTGTTTTGCAAACACACCGTTATGGCACGTCGGTCAACAACACCGCCAGCCAGTTTTATAAAAGCGCTTAGTCCAGGACAGCACCACCATGCTGAGACCCTGAACGAACTACACATCACAGCACCGTTTGCTCACGTGAAATCACTCTCCTCTCCTTTCTTCCGCTTCAACAACGCAACGTGAATTGAAAATTGAAATCGTGTTGTCTCATGAATTTATTCCGGCGTTCACTGGTGTAACACCATGGAACTGCTAAGCGTTTATAAAACTGGTAACTGAGAAAGTCGCTGAAGCGATATGAAAGTGCTGCATCGAAGAAATCGATTTAGTGTGCCCCGAAAATTGGATGCAACATTCTGATAAACTTGAGAATTCAATGGCCAACAGTTTTTAGGTGTATAAGGTGTATAATAAGCATACCGTAGACCAAAAAATTACTCATCCATTTGCACAAGAAAGCCTGCTTGACACGAACCGATGGACGCCGGAGCAATTGATGCACAAGAGCACGCCGATGTTGATGCTGGCCCATTGTGGGCGTGCGCACTGGCAGTCAGCGCAGCGGTCGTTGCCTGCGATCGAGTAGAGCTCGCTCGGCACGCTGTACACAAACGGCAAATTGGCAACTCGTCAATCCGGTAAGTGCAATGCAACACTGCTGTTGCAGAAACAAACAACAAAGCAACAAGTTCCACAGTATATGCCCAATGATTTTCCAAAACAGCACGTTTTCACAATTTACCGCCCATCACCCAACCACGAACATTTTTCATTCCGTGCACACTGATTGGCTGCTCTTTCGAACTACCAATTCAGCTGGCTGGCGGCCTTGGCACAGAACAATAAATGGTCTCGAATGGCTCGAATAATACTCAAAACAAGAAAAAAACGCCGAACACATCACATATCGAGTTTCTTTTAATTCTTCGAATCAACGCATTTGCTGCAGTGCAGATGGTTAATTTTGTTCGATGTCTGAAGCGGCAATTCAAAAATGGCCCTCGAGAATTAGCAGCCGTATCTCAAGAACCCGGTTCACGCGCATTATGAGTCGCAGAACCAAAAAAATTAAAAGATTATGGATTATACCCATGGCGTCTGGCAGCGGGCGACCGAGACGCGGAGACGGGCGTGCTTGAGAGCGACTGATCGCTGGGCGCCCTGCTGTGCCGCGCCGACTGCACATCCACGGGGCTGGCGGTGTTGCTGGCGATGCTGAACGTTGCGCTGTGCTCGAAACACGCCTGCACAACCAGCAGTTTTGAACCGTCTAGTTAGAAACCCAAAAATATATTGATTTAGCCGCGTGCAAATTTATAAATCCACGCGTAAAAACGCTCGTGAGCGCGAGTGGCGCACCGGCGTGTCTGGCGTGACGTCGTGCAAGGCCGACTCGATGGTGCGCTGCAACGCCTTGATCCAACTGTTGGCCAATGTTTGCGAGTCCGCTTGCAGCATGTGATTTCTGGAAGCAACACAGACACTGCGCTTGCCATAGGAAAGTGAGCAAATTGAACCACGGTTTTTTACCACCCATACATCCGGAACGTATTGTTTGGATAGCGAGTGTTAGACAAGAAATGACATGAACATGCAAGTCGAAATCCAATGGGGCGCCAACCCGAAGCGGCCGCAAACAAAAGTGAACGGGCTTTTGAAAACTTATAGACGGCAATGATTGGCTGCGTAAGTGGCCGAGAAAACAGAGGCCGGAATCACGTCAAAATAATCTGATACTTTTGTACGCATACCAACGATTGCCGAGCAAAACACCACAAAGGTCATATGGAACCAACTTATGCGGCGTGACGAGCTCGAAGCAGTTCGCTCGCTCGAATGCCGCCGGCGCCGGTCGAACGAGACACAGCCGCAAATCGGCCTCCATCACCGAATAGCCGTCGTCGGTGCATTTGCGTCGGCTGCCGAGTTTCTCGGCGGCCACCGGGTGCTCGGTGTCACGGTTGCGGTACAACAGTTGATTGTTACGAATCAGAAACCACCGGCGATTCCACGTTTTGAACGCGTTCGAAGCGCGCTTGAACAGATAGCCCTCCATGACGACGTCCGCGTCCGGCGACATTCCGCCCGTCGTTTCGAAGATGTCCTGGTACGCAATGAGAAACAGCACGAGTATTTTTATTTTTTACTTTTTACGAATTCAATTAACGTCAGTTTGTTTTGAAGTTAGCAGCCCACTATACAAAAACTGACGTTAAACTTTACGCATGCAGGCATGGCCACAATCAAAATCAAAATGTGTGAAAGGTTGATTCCACTTGATCACATTCGATACACCAATCACAGGGCACCGAATTCACACGTGACCGCTCAGGCAACAAGTGCTGTTGCAAACCTTCGGCACGAGCACATGGCGATCCTGCATCTTTCGTTCTGTGGTTTTCACGGTGTTGCGCATGTCGTGCATGCTGCCGTCGACGTACGCCTGGTCACGGTGCCAGTCCACGAAGAACTGATGTCCATGGTCGAAATGCGTTTGGCAGGCGCGCAAAAATGCCAGAAACTACAGCACGCAGAATAAAAAAATTAATAAATTTACAAACTGTTGGAACAATTTAATACCACTTTCGCAAAACTTTTTTTCGAAAAACAAACAAAAAACCGGTTTTATGTCAGTGCCATCCCAAATTTGAGAACTCAATTCAGAAGCTGTTGATGCAAACCAAACAAAAACCATTATTCACCGCCTCTAGGATCTCGGGTGCATCAATGGCGTGCAACAGGTTCAAATGCGAGACATAGTCGACGGAAGTGTGCGCGAAGCAAGTGCCAACCGCAATCAACTCGTTGTGAGCGTCGAGCGCTTGCTGACTGCTGCCGCTCGCTGATGCCTGCAAACGAGAGCGCCGCTGTCAGCCCGAAAGCCTACTTCTTGCTATATATCGTATGCCAGTAGCTGATTGGTTGGTGCGCATGTGATGCATGCAGTTTCATAAAAGCTAGCGGTCTAAAGGCCCATTCATGCAAGCGCGCGCTGAAGCGCGCTGACCAGCTTCATCATGAATGAAGAAATGAAGCTGCGTCAGCCGCTGCGGCTTTTTAGGTTTTTTGCCCATTCACGAACGCGCGCGCTGAAGCGCGCTGACGCGCTTCATCATGAATGATGAAGCGGCCTGAAGTGAAGCTGCGTCAGCCGCTGCGGCTTTTTAGGTTTTTTGTCCATTCACGAACGCGCGCGCTGAAGCGCGCTGACCAGCTTCATCATGAATGAAGAAATGAAGCTGCGTCAGCCGCTGCGGCTTTTGATGTCCGGACCCCAAATGCCGCAGCGGCTTGTCTGAAAAATGAAACGTATTTGCATAATTTCTGCGCTTTCAATTGTGATAGATGCAGACCAAAAAGGGAATGAATTTAATTGTGGTAAAATTAAATTAATTGAGGAATACAGTAAGTTTTATTGTGCTGCGTTTGTGAAAGAAACCAACAGATAAAAACGATAAAAACAACTGGGCTAAGACGGGTTTCGAACTTTGGCCTCTGTGCTGACAGGCACAACATGTTACCACTGCACTATAGTAGTTGACAGGTGGGAACCTCTCTAGGTGTTTGTTCATTAAATGTCGTTCAGTTTTATCGTTTTGTGCTGTTGTCTGTGTTGTCTCCGTACGTGCTGTTTAGTACACACTATATACCGCTTCGATTCGTTGTTTTTGCCGTTTCAGTGAGGTTTATTAGAGGTAATACGGTATGCACCATTTGCAAGCAACGTGAAAGCGAATTGCATCCTAGAATGTTCAGTCAAAATGCAGAAATCGTACAAAATTGTTCATAAAAAACTGTATTTTGCGGTGTAGCTTTCAAAGTTTTTCTTCACTTCGAAAGTCCATTTCACAATTTTTCAATAAATATGCGCCTAAGATCAGAAAACTTTTGGTGTGAAACCATAAAAAACAGTACAAAAAAGCATTCTGAATGAATTTGGCCCTTTTTTCAGTTTGCAAGGCAGCCGGTGTAATGAAGCAAAGCTTGTTCTTGCGGGCTGCACACCGGTTTTAAGGGCTGCGCAAATCAGTACCCCACACCGTCGCACGGGTACAGTTCACATAAATTTCACATAAATTTCTTGCACTACTTTTCTGCTTTGTTGAGTATTCGTATTCTCACTGTCACACTTATTTTGAGACTAATTACGCTATACAATACTGTTCAGAATCTGTCAGAAAAGTACTAAATGATTTAACAAAAAAGTCTTGCAACATTTGTGAAAGATTGTCACTGACAGCAACAATCAGCGATTTTGCACACACAAATTTGATGTCCGGACATCAAATGCCGCAGCGGCTGACGCAGCTTCATTTCATCATTCATGATAGCGCACTTCAGCGCGCGTCAGCGCGCGCGTTCGTGAATGGGCAAAAAACCTAAAAAGCCGCAGCGGCTGACGCAGCTTCATTTCTTCATTCACGATGAAGCTGGTCAGCGCGCGTCAGCGCGCTTCAGCGCGCGCGTCCGTGAATGCGCATGTGCTCCAAAACTGAAGCGCGCTGACGCACGCTGAAGCGCGCTGTTTTTTTGCTTCGTGAATGTGTAGCAAAGTGAAGCGCGTCAGCGCGCTTCAGCGCGCTTCAACCTCCATGAATGGCGCTTAATGGTGCCAGACCACTGAGCCCCTGAATAAGCTCATCAGACAACATATTTCAGCTTCCTTACATCACGTTGAGCAGTACACATTGGTGACTCAGTTTGCATGAAAAAAAACGCTGCCGTGCCCCCGTGATGTTTCACAGTGTCATTCAGGGACCCGGGCAAGACTGCACTCACCACCCAATCAGCTAACAGAGTTCGAAACAAAGGGGAGAACTGAATTGTAAACGAGAAGCATTGCTACCAACAGTGAGATGCGTGGCGTTTTGCGGCTGGTGACTCTTGTGCTGGTGCCCTGCTGGTGGTGCATTGCTCTGTGTGCACGCATTGCGAACGAGCGCATCATCCAAGCTCGCACTGACGCGGTCGAAATGCGCACGCATCTCACGCGTTTTCAGCAGTTCTCTGCAACAGAGCAGTGTTGGAAGGAGGCTTTGCGAAGAGAGATCATCAATCATCATCATTTTGAAAAGCTCCGGTCGGATTCGAACGCACACCCCCACGTCCCTGGATTACCAAACCTGTGCCTTGCTTGGACCACTTGACAATAACGGAATGAAAAAAACAACAAGATAGAAATACTGATTCTGCGAGGGTATCTTTTTGTTACTGTTCGCTAAATCTGAATTGTGAAAAATTTTAAACAACCGAATCACCGCCCTTAATTTACTGAATGTCATCAACGGTTCCAACAGTCCAACACGCAAGTAACAGTCACACAGGGCCTCTCACCTCGTCACAAACTCATTCAGCTTCTTCGAAAGCGCCCAATGTGCCTGCTCAACGATCAACTGAAATTGAGAATCATTGCCTAGAGAGTTTTGTTGTTGGTTTCTTTGCATCTGAATCACAAAGCCTTACCTTCTGCAGCTTTACGACCTCCTCATAAGCCATGGCGACAATGCCAAACGCGCTGCACATTGCTGGATCATTGGCGAAACAGCTCGTGTTCAACTCTTTCATTGCATCAACCATATTACTGTAACAAATTTACAAACGGGTCTTCGAGACGAAACGTGCCAGATGTCAAACTGCAATTTCCCTAATTGAGTAAGAAGAGAGTGGGGAAGAATGTAATTCAATTAAAACATAAGAATGACTCGAAATCCCTCCGATAGTTGTTTTAGGGGGAGGCTGGCCGGCCTCGGCCTAATGTGGGGTTTGAAAAAAGTGAAATTCCCGATTTTTTAGCTGAAAAAAAATTTCAAAATGCTTGAGAAAAATCTGATGGTGCATTCGATCCGCGCTGATTTAGATGTCTATCTATTGTGGACTTATTCAAACGTGTCCGTCCGGACTAAAATGACATCATTTGCTTTAAAAACGCCCGTTTGTCAAAGCACAAGCACTAAAATTTCAGTTTGATGTTACTGATTCGACATTCAATATTTGTTTACGGGAAGAAATCGCCTAAACAGAAAGTCTGGTTTGCTGTGAACGACAAGCGCATGTTTTGCGGCACATGACGTCATTACAGTGGGACACGTTTGAAAAAATATGCCATACGATACCTAATTTCAAATCTTTGACCACCCAAATTTCTTCAGCTGCTGCTACTTACCAGCTACCCACATCCCCCAAAACCCATCCGTACTGCCACAACTATGATCCCGGCCGGGTAAAGGGTTATTTGTTATTGTTTGTTACGGAACGTTACAGTCACTCGACTCATCCCACCGCACGGAATGTGAAATGTGTGTGAGGACTAGGGATGGAGCCGGTTCCGGTCCGGATTCCGGCGCCTAAAATTGGATCCGGATCCGGTCCGGATTCCGGCGCAATTTTGCCGGATCCGGCCGGAATGGCCGAGACCCGCGAATTAACCAGTTGATTCCTCCGTTTCGGAGCTGTTTAATGGTTTGACAAATTTGTTTCGGTGCTTTGTTGGTTTTGTTGTTGTGCATTTGGCATGTTATCAGTGAGCGTTTCTTTAGTTTAGTGTTCTGTTCAATGGTAAATGGTTCACTGCTTTTGTCTTGAGTGGTAAACTTATGTGCAGCATCGTCCACTTTAAAAAACGTGGCTGCCAGCTTTTGGCCGACGTTGTTGATGAACAATAGCAGGTTTTTTTTAAATCAGCCATCTTCGTTGGTCATATTCAGTTAGCTGTCAAACAGTTGCTTTTTTGTGAGCCCCAGAACACCAGCGATTTTAGCGACGTGCGTTACCGTGGGTGTGCGGGGGTGCCGTGATCCCCTAAAACCCGATAGACCCCCCCCCCCGACGAATCCACGAGACGACGAATCCATTTCAACGGTGTTGCCCGCCGTTTGCGCACTGAAGCAGCGCATCGAACAAGTCGATGCGAGTGGCATTGGTACGACGAAAGAAACGCTGCTGACCAGCATCGACACACAACGAATCCAACATCATGGCCACGTACGTTGATCCACGATTCAAGAATACTGCAGTCGTCTTCGAAAATGAAGGCGCGATTCGTTGTCACTAGTTCACATTGCAAAGAAAATCTTGAAACGACCGGAGACGCCCACAAACTGCGATGATACATCCGAGATCGCAAACAACGACGATGACGAAAGTGAACGCGAGCCCGAACCAAAAAAGAAATCGACTGGCCTCTACGGAGGCATCGAGTTTCACGCTGCGCGACCGCGCAACCCGTCAGGCGAATCCAGTCTCGAAGACGAAGTGCGCGGCGAAATGAATATGTACGAGTCGGATGATTTTATCGACGAACCGGACAAAAGTGATCTAATGCTAGACTTGTGGCGGCTGAACTCGTCTAAATACCCCTAACTATCGACAATCGCGCGCAGATACCTGGCACCGCTACCAACAAGCGTGGCAAGCGAACGAATGTTCTCTGAAGCCAGGCAGGTGTTTGTGTACAACGCCGAAAAGGTCATGTTTCTGAATGGAATGTTGCCAGCACTTGATTATCCCTATGCGATGTGAATTTTGTCAATTGTTGTTGTTGTAATTTTTGGTTGGTTCACGTGCTGTGTCTTGCTGACTTTGTTTCTGTGTCTGTGCGGTTTTTTGCTGAAAATGTGATGAAGAAGCGACGAAATGTGCGTCGATGTTTTTTAGACATAAAAAGGCCGGAATGGGCTTTTGCCGGATCCGGCCCGGATTCCGGCAAATTTGCCGGATCCA
The DNA here is from genome assembly GCA_030248135.1 of Theristus sp. LFF4_11. NCBI lineage: Eukaryota > Metazoa > Nematoda > Chromadorea > Monhysterida > Xyalidae > Theristus > Theristus sp. LFF4_11. The sequence continues at coordinate 45,786 of JASANC010002177.1, forward strand.
TCCCTAGTGAGGACACAAAATGTTGACTCACTAAAATGTTGCGACGTAGCTTTTGCCAAATTCTACCATGGTCGCGCACAATCGAATTATCTGAAACTGAAATTCGGTTGAAACCTCCAAGTCCAAAAACGTTTCACACTGTTTCTGGGTCTCCGTATCTCATGCTGTCTTAACAGTTTTTTTTATTTGTAAGCGCGCCGGTTCCGGAAACCCGAAGGTACCAAACTCCGGCGGAGACGGGCAATACTGCCCCGAGCCCAATTTTACCCTCGGCTCAGGAGGGAATAGACCATTAGATGTTCATTGGTCACTCTAATTTTCCACGAGTATGTCTTGTCCACAGCGAGGTTCGAACCCCGTACCTAGAGATGTAAGGGTAAAAAAAAAAATTTTTTTTTAATTTTAAAAAAAAGTAAAAAAATGAGCATTTTTTTATATTTTTTTATTAAAATTTTTTTCTTTAATGTGCCCTGAAAATGCCCTTTTTGGCATAATTTTTCGAAAGTTCAACAAAAATTTTCTTTGACTTTACCTTGTCACTTAGTCTTCAACGCTGCAGGTGGTATTCTGGATTGATTTATCGACTGTTTTCAGCCTTGGTGAGTGATGATCGACTCGCGCATTGAAGTACTTGAGCGTCGCAAAGGCTAGTTCAACAAATTCCGATGTCGCTAAGGTGAGATAGAAGCAGAGAACTCACATTTACGCATCGTTTTTCAGGATCTCGAAAGGTCGAAATTGCACTGGCTGCCACTGCAAGCGTAACTTCGTTGGTTGCTCGTTGCTGTTTCGCCTCGTGTCGTCAGCATGATCACACCGGTTTGTTGTTAAACTTGTTTCCGTGTTATTTGAGGTGAATTGAGAGGCAAAACACGAGACGTGATGTCGTCGGTGGGAAAATGGGGTCGCCGAAACCAAGTCTGAAATTTTCACCCTCCTCCCATATGAGTGGGGGTCATATGGTAAGTCGGTGGCTCCTCAGATGGTGATATTCGGACTCCCTGAAAAATTCTGAACAACTTTCATTTTAAAAAAAAAATTAAAAAAAATTAAAAAAAAATAGAAATTTTTTTTTTCTTGACATCTCTACCCGTACCTACAGAACTGTAGGCCGAAGTTCTACCGCTACGCCACGGACGTTTTAGCGGAGCATCCCGCATTCTTGCGAAATAAAATGAATGAATGAATGGTGGCGGCGGGCGCCGGGCGGCCCTGACTGATTTTTTTTTTCTCAGCAAACAACGCGAAAGTGCAAAACACCAAAACCACTGACATTCTTTATCTGTTTCTCGAGCTGTGCGAAATACTGTTCGTGCTCTTGCAGTTGCTCTCTGAAGGAAAAGGCATGATCATCGATGGAACTCGAACGTGGAAGAAAAAAAACATGAATGGACGCGGCACATATAAAACACAAACACTGGCAAACAAAACGATAAAAGTGCTCCTTTAGCCCAGTGCCCAACAAAATGCTTGGCTGTTGGAGCTGTCGCATCGCACTCGCACCGCTCACATACCGAAAACGAGGCGAATCCTTGAGCGCTTCGTAGAAATCAACTGGCCTGTGGGATGACGACATGGTTTGGTGCTTCGCTTCTTGCTCTGTTTCTGTGAAACGGAGTGTTGATTGTTGAAATTTCTGAAATTAATAAAAAAAAACTCGAATCGGACGGTACTCCTTCAAAATACGGGTCCGCTCAAATTTCATCGCAGCGCGCTGATTGATGGCTCAAATGAAAGCCCTCGTTCTGCTGAGTAATCCTGTGTATGGGTTTTTTGAAATTCAAAAATTTGAAGAAGTTATTTGAATTTGAAATTTTAGATAGGGTTGGTCTGTGGTGAGCGTGTACAGTGCACTGAATGTTGTATTTATGTGCTTGATAGATATTTATGATGGATACCGTTCACATGATTGCATGAAACAGTCATACGTCTGATAGTAGGGTCCACGGGTTACGGTAGCGGTAGTTTTGGGTCTTGACACGAAGTTGCAGAAAACCACTTTGTTTCTTGTGAATAACAGTTGAAACCTTTTAGAAACATGCAGCATTATAACAGAATGTCAAAAACCGGATTTCAAGGATTACGGTAACTCTGCAGTGGATCTCGACACGATTGTTTAAAAACGTCCTTTTATTGCCAAGAAAAGCTACTAGAATGATGGATACCGTGCACATGATTGGTGGGTTGACAGAAAACTTTGACATCGCAGTCGTGAAAATGAGAAAGTATGCCAATGAAACCCGGTAACGAATGCAGCAAGTGACTCGAAGGGTCGCGAACAAATGTCTTCTCAAGCAAAAATGTTGTGTAACATTAGCTGCGTTTGTACATGTAGTAAAAGTAGCGATGTCACCCTGAGAGTAGCTATACAGCACATGCCAATTTCGTAGCCGCCGTTTGCTGAACGTCGCTGAATGGGACAGCCGAGTGTTTTCTGAGTTCCGTTGCATGTTTCTAAAAGGTTTCAACTGTTATTCACAAGAAACAAAGTGGTTTTCAGCAACTTCGTGTCAAGACCCAAAACTACCGCTACCGTAACCCGTGGGACCAAACTTCCGACATATGACTGTTACATGCAATCATGTGAACGGCATCCATCATTCTAGTAGCTTATCTTGGCAATAAAAGGACGTTTTTAAAAAATCGTGTCGAGACCCACTGCAGAGTTACCGTAATCCTTGGAATCCGGTTTTTGACATTCTGTTATAAATGCTGTATGTTTCTAAAAGGTTTCAACTGTTATTCCCAAGAAACAAAGTGGTTTTCTGCAACTTCGTGTCAAGACCCAAAACTGCCGCTACCGTAACCCGTGGGCACCAATTTCAGACGTATGACTGTTTCATGCAATCATGTGAACGGTATCCATCATAAATATCTATCAAGCACATAAATACAACATTCAGTGCACTTGACGAGCTCACCACAGACCCACCCTATCTAAAATTTCAAATTCAAATAACTTCTTCAAATTCTTGAATTTCAAAAAACCCATACACAGGATTACTCAGCAGAACGAGGGCTTTCATTTGAGCCATCAATCAGCGCGCTGCGATGAAATTTGAGCGGACCCGTATTTTGAAGGAGTACCGAATCGGACATCGGATTATGTAGGTCGACTAAACAAGAAGCAAACCGATAGATTCGAAAATTTGGGGGGGGGGGGCGTTGGGGCGCGTAATGCTTCTTTATTCAAAACGCTCATGCTCATCATCCACTAGCGCATCGCACACGCTCCGCACCCTGTTATTACACACGCTCCGGTCTTGGTTGGCACGTTTTATGATATTACGCTCCAGTTAACTCACGCTCCACAATTGGATGTTCTAGGACATTGCTAAAACGGACCGAAACCTAAAAACCAAACCTAAGCCTAAGCAAAACCTGTTCCTAACCTAATCCTTACCTAAGCCAAGCCTTTTTAAGAAAGTAAGAATGAAAATACCGTATTACCTCTATTAAACCCCCCCCCAAAAATCAACCCCCCCCCCAAAAATAAACCCCCCCCCCCTCGACAAGTTTCCAAATAATCCCCCCCAAAAATAAACCCCCATGGGGGTTTATTAGAAACCTGTTTGAAACACATACCTAGCGAATTCAGTGGCTGAATGCAGTGACATTGGTGAAATTGTGCTACCAAAGGCCCCAAAGGGATGAGTTGGCGGTAATTTCATTACAAAAGGCTGTTACCAAAGGAAATCTCTGTGAAAAGTAGAAGTTTCTGCGACTTCCTTCCTGCCATGGAAGGTATTTTTGCCATTTTGCCCACCCCTAAAAATGGTTTCCAAATAAACCCCCCCCCCAAAAATAATCCCCCCCCAAAAATAAACCCCCACCCCCAGAAGTCGCTGAAGAAATAAACCCCCATGGGGGTTTAATAGAGGTAATACGGTAACTGCGTTTTGAACGAGTTTATGTTGAGTGCGGAGCGTGTGCACGCGCGCCAGTGGATCATGAGCAATGAGCAATGCGGATGCGGGGCAGGTGCATATCATAATGAAGCTTTGCGTCCGGTCTTGCGTGATTGAAAAAAGATAGCAAACGTCCCAAACAATGTTTCATAACGTGTTCCCAGTGCCTTCAATGTTGTCTTTCATAACGTTTTTTTTCAATTTTTTTGCCTGTGGGCTGCGGGGGTAGGGTTTAGGGGCATTGATAAAACTACAGACCCGCACCCGACCCGACCCGATAAAAATTGTGTGATAAAACTACAGACCCGATGTCGGGTCTGGTCTAGACCAGAAAAGCATTGATAAAACTACAGACCCGATGTTTTTGAAAAATGCTCAAAATTTAAAAAAAATTCAAAAAAAATAAAATTGGCCTAAAATCGGTCTAAATAAACCTTGTTGGCTGGAAACAGGTTGCAAATATAAAAAATGTTTTTGCCTGGCGGGAAATTCAAAGATTGAATCAAAACGTGTCTGGTCACGGTCAGTTTTGTTTGCTTCACGCGGCTGATGTTACAAGTTCCATATATGACGGTGTGGCTCTTCGAGTAACAAAAAATACACGGCAGTTCTGGGCTCTTATTGGCTGCTCGTGTTATCGATTTCCCAACGTGCATGAGCGTCGAATATCGAATCAGGATCCTGGATTTCACGCGTTCATTATTGTTGCTGCATGCGGCTGATGTTACACGTTTCGTATATGACAGAGTGTGGCTATTCGAGCAACAACACGACAATGCTGTACTGTGCAGGGCTTTTGCTGTGCATTGGTGCATGTGGATTGCGATTATCGCTTTTTGTGCAAAATGTCCTTCAGATTGTGTGTCGTGTGTTGTATCTCGCATTGCCACACTCTATCATATACAAAACGTGTAACATCAGCCGCGTGCAGTAACAATAGTGAAAGCGTGAAATCCAGGAAATCCTAAATCCTAAATCCATGTACGATGGGAATACATAACCATTGATAACATGAGCAGCCAATACGAGCCCAGAACTGCCGTGTATGTTTTGTTACTCGCAGAGCCACACCCTGATATATGGAACTTGTAACATCAGCCGCGCGAAGCAAACAAAACTGACTGTGACCAGACCAGACACGTTTTGATTCAATATTTGAATTTCCCGCCAAACAAAAACATTTTTTATATTTGCAACCTGTTCCCAGCCAACTACATTTATTTTAGCCGATTTTGGGCCAATTTTATTTTTTTTTCAAATTTTGGAGCACTTTTTCAAAAACATCGGGTCTGTAGTTTTATCAACGCTTTTCTGGCCTAGACCCGACCCGACATCTGGTCTGTAGTTTTATCACACAATTTTTATCGGGTCGGGTCTGGTGCGGGTCTGTAGTTTTATCAATGCCC
>JASANC010002179.1:0-21401 GCA_030248135.1 Theristus sp. LFF4_11
TTGCACAAGAGTCATGTTCGCCCAGACGTACCTCGATTACATCAGGGCGATCACGTTTCTCACAGAGAACCCGGCTGCTGAGATCGCGGGCACCTATGCGTGGGTGCCCTGGTCACACGAGGAGCGCTTCACAGGAACGCGCAGGCCAAGCAAGTTCTCGGTCATTGAAACACTGGACCGACAGCTCATGGTGCACCAGTACGTGCTCCAGCGAGAGACTGTTCTCCGGAAATCCCTGAACTACATCATCAGGGAACACACGGACAGCAGTAACTCAATGAGCTACGCGATGGTCACCACAGCTGAGTCGTTCCTGCAGTGGTTTAAGTTCAGACTGCTGCAGTCAACAATCGGCGTCGTCATGACATCGGCGACGAGCTACTACGGCTTCCAGTTGGCCCATCGGCTGTACGACAACGAGCTGAAGGCCGGTCGACGCTTCTGTTTCCTGCACAGCGCGAGAAAACACCAATGCCCCGGGGGCTGTGAGCCGTCTCCACCGAACGAAGAACAGATCTCTCCGAGGCCGCCCGACAACTACCTTGGTCGACAACACGATCCGTCGACACCGTGGTATGATCGCAATTTCATTGCTTTGGGGGCCAAGTACAATGACACCACAAAGCACGAGCTTCAGCACAAGGATGCCCCGGCGATGTTGCTCGCTGCCGACGAGGAGACCTTGGTCGACTTTCACCTGAGGACCAGGTGTAGTTGGCCAGGCTCATTCTCGATTGGCTCGGTCGAGTCACTGGAGCATTTCGGAATGGTACGTGCCACAGAGCCGGGCCAACCAGACCGGTTCACTTCGGTGCTGGAGGAACATTCAGAGTTGTTCTCCTGCACAATGGAGGATGTCTTTCCGCTCACCATTACGGAGGAAGACGTGCGCAACCAGTACTTGTTGCGTGTCCAGAAGGGTGAGGTCATCGAGCCGATCCGCACACACCAAGACGTCGAGCTCTTGCTCGATCTGTCACACAAGATCAACATTTCAACCAATGATCTCTGCGGATTGTCGCTGCACACCATCACCGACTCGACGGACATCCGAAATCTCACGTTGGCACTGCTCGTGCGAACGGCGCTTCAGTGGATCTTCACACAGTGGCACCATGAACCGCACGAGACGTACTTCCAGCTGCTGAACGTGCTCATCGCGCTCAACCGACACGCGAACTCGTTGGGTAAGACGGGTAGACACATCCATCCGGTGTTCAAGTTTTTCAACCCGTTCACCAGTGAGCTTCCAAAGAAGCGCAGGTCAAAGCGAACAACTGAAAAACAGTTGTTTCCGCTCAAGTGCCGACGCTTCCTGGACGCACAGGCGTCGCGGCAGAACACTATCGCTGCCAACGCGCGAATCTGGTGGTCAGTCATGCACAATCACTACTGCATGCCGTTTAAAGACGAACTGCGTGCAGCGATCATGGGTGGTAGTCCGACTGAACTCGAAGACGCGATCAAAAAGATCCGTCGCGAGATGGTGAAATGGCACGCGCCGCCACGTGCTAGCCAGCTGCAATTGCACAAACAGGTGCGACGAGCGCATGAGGCGCAAATCACACCACCGCCACAGCGCACTGAGTTGCTGGAGCCAGATCCGCTCTCGGCTCGGACACCTCCGACGCCAAGTGATCTCACGCTCCAGCAGGTACAAGCGGCGCTTCAGACATTGCAGCAACGCCAAAAAGCACTGGCCAAAGGCAAAGCGCCACCGCCGCTACCGCGGGTGGTTCCAATGCAGCAGCCAATTTTGCTGCCAAACATGCCTGGCGCCGTGCCTACTAGGGCGTATCACACACAACAACTCGTTGCAAGCCAGTCACAGGTAGCCACGCCGACGTACGATCACGCCACACCGCCGCAGATACAACGGGCACAGAACGCGCTGGCGGAAACGCCGCCTGCTCGACCTGGTGCACAGGCCATGCAACATGCACAGGCCAGTCAACAGTTGCGCGAACAGATGCTCATCGATCCGGCGTCCGTCAGTGCCATCCTCGGTCCGACACCTCCTCCACCGCCACCACCAGACGACAGCCAGTTTCGGAAACCAACAACACCGGCCCGCCGCGCAGCCACTCCACGCACAAGATCGCACGAGCCGCCCACCAAACGAGGTAAAGAACAAATCGTGTACCCGCCTTTTACGAGAGGCGCACGACAGGAAAAAGAGCGTCAGCGTCGACAGGCTAACGCGCGTCGTGCTAGCACTGCCAGCTCGGACACTGAATCTGCCCGACCTGCAAGTAGTGCCACATCGACGTTGTCCGCCAGAGACACTGAGCTGCTGACGTGTCCTCGTAGGGGTTATTTATCAGACAGGTCAGTCGAATATGACACCAATCTGATTCAGAGCTATTGGCTTAGCGCGGCTGCAGAATACAATTATCAGTCAGTGCCAGAGTTGTTCTCAGCCATGTGGGAAGAGGCAAAAGCACTCGCGGCCTCGAATGGCGAGTTCAGCTTGCTAGATCGTGCGAATCTACACAGTCGACCTGATGTAGCCAAGGCGCAGAAATTCATGCGCCCTGACTACCATGCGTTACAACGACCGATCTATTCACGAAATCAGTGGACTGATCTGCTTTTGGACGGCAGTCCAGAGGCAGTCGAGTTGCGCGCTGCCTATTATGACGGCGAAAGACCAAAAGCCGGCGATTTCATTCTGCCGGTTGACAGTTTTTCGTGCAGACAAATTCAGGACGTTGGCCGTCGAATGGTCAGCAATCCGCAGGGTTTCTTGGCGCGAGCCGAGGAGCAAGCTGCTGCACACGTGCCGAACACCATCAAACACCTGGCACTCTTCATCGCGAGCCGTCCGCAGCACGACTTCCATGGTGCACCATCTGATCCTCGAATGATCGGGTCAGCAACACCGGACGACAACTTGGCGACAAACCAGGCGTTGGTCGAGGCTGACGCCGAACGCGAGAAGGCGACGGGCACGCAGCTGCACAACATGTGGCAGCCGTTGTGGCTTCCGCCGATTCGACCGCCGTCCGACTTCTGGACCGCAGAAGAGTCGCACATGCTGATGCGCCACTTCAACGTTAGCGGTACGTTACCAACAACTGAGAAGGAACGCAATAAGGCAAGGAAACAGCGAAACATCCCAAAGCTCGCGTTCGTAGACCTGGACACCGCCGAGAAAAAGCTGGCGGAGAAAATGCAGCCAAGAGTCGTCACGGAATTTGACGACGAGTTTGCTCGGGTTGCTGAACAGAATCGACGCCAAAAGCGTCAACAATTAGCGCAGCAACATCCAACGTTCACGGCCCAGCCGCAGCGGTTGCAACAGACCGCCGCGACTGGCATGAGTATCGTTAGACAACCAGCGCCAGCTGCTGTACAGACGCAGCAGCCGGCTGCTAGACAAGAACACATGGACACAACCGAGCCTTCTGCATCTGATACGAGTCAGAAGCAGAAGCAGCAGAAAACACAAAGACCGTTGTGTGGCCACTGTGAAAGTAGTGGACATACAACAGACAAATGTCCTGACGTAGTGCAAACCATCCGTCGCAGTGAGCGGTTGGCGTCGGCAACGGCGCCACAGCACGAGTCACCAGCGGACGCGTGCGAGCTCGGAACGACGGGGTGCCTTCAACAAGTGACCGTCAACGTCACGCCGATGTCCGACACAACGGCGCAGCCGGCCACGGGAACGAGCGGTGCACAAACGCGTGCCGCTGATAAATCAAAAATTCCCAAATCTCAGGCAACCAGTGTCATGCAGCGTCTCACGTTCGACTCGACCAAGCCGAAGTCGGAGGCCGGGACACACGCGGGCACTCACGCGCAACCACAGGCGGGCACTCACGCGCAGGCGCAGGCACGGGCGGGCACTAGCACGCAGGCCACGGGCGCCAACCAACGCGCACGTCACGCCACACGGTCAACAGCTGGCCATCGCGAACGCTCGCGCAGTTGCTCTGAGACACCGCCGTTCGCTCGCACGGTCATCGTTCGGGCGCGACCCACGCACGCGGCAAGGCGCACACGCACGTCATCAACATCACAGCCGAAACGTTCGACGCCTAAAAAGAAGCGATGATCGTGGACGCTCTGAACTCTGTTGGTGCATAACCTTTGTGATTTTCATTTCATGCATAGGTGTTTTGATAATCTAGGACTCGTAAAATTGGGTTAGGTAGCGACGTCAATTACTAGGTTTTTGGCCATCGGCTGCTTGACTCCGTACAACAGTCTTCTATTTTATTTTTTGTCTATCTCGGTGTTTTTGTTTTCTTTTCCAACCTCGGTGTTCTTTTCCATTTGGTTGTCGATGACTCACATTTTTGATTTGTAGTATTCAATGCCTTGCTAACCAGTTTACAAAACGTTTTTCGAAAAGTTTTACTTTTTCAAATGTTTTTGTTTCTGTGTTCTTTTATTTTGCTTTGCATTGATCGATCAAAAATATTTCGATACTCATGTACAACTTTCCGACTTTTATTGTTTTTAATTGTCGACTCGTGGAAGAGTCTTTTGTTTTTCGGGGGGAAAGTTGTAAGGTTCATGTTTTCACAATTATAATAACTTTCCTGCCCACAGTAACCTTGTGTTGATTAATGGTGATCATAATGTTAAACTATTCTTTTATGTTAATGTTCCACCCATGCAACGTTATTGGTGATCACCGTTTTAGTGCATTTATTCTTGGTGCTACTATTGATTCAACAGTTCTCATACTCTCGACAACCAATAAAACTCTTCCAAGCATAAACGCTTCGGTCGATTGTTTGTTGGCTGTCGACACGCAACGTTGTTGTCGCGTGTCGCCTCAATAACAAGGGCGACTCGCGACTGGGCGACATAGGCGAAGCACCGTTAGTTTTATGAAATAATAACAACTACTCGTTGAGTACGTTTTATCCAGCACGTTTTAGCTTTGCCTGTGTCAGTCGCCCATCATAACCGTGTAACCGTTTTGTAATAATAATATAACAACAGCTACACAAGTAATTTGAACGTTTTATTCTCAGTAGTCACACATTTACTAAACAAAGAATGGGTGACAGAAACCGAAATCCGCATTATGTGAAGTTGGCCCCGCCTTTGAGTCAAGCGGACGAGAAGGCTGGCGGCCCTCTCATGCGGTGCAGATGTTTGACTGCCAGCGGCCAGGCCGGTGGAGCTGTCCGCGAGGCGCGGACGCCCGAGCTGGACACTGGTGGCCGAGCACCTGCCTCACAAAAAGTAGAAGTTTCTGCAACTTTCTTGCCTGCCATGCAAGGTATTTTTGCCATTTTTCAACAAACCCCCACCCCAGAATTTTTTGTAAATAAACCCCCCCCACCAATAATCCCCCCCACCAATAAACCCCACCCCTAAAAGTCGCTGACGTATTAATCCCCATGGGGGTTTATTGGGGGTAATACGGTAATTGCAATAATTGGAATTGTACACGTATTTATCCAATGTTCTGGGTCTCTCGAGTAAACGTCGCAATCAAGGATCACCATGGTGCGTTGTGTGCTTGTTGGCTTTTGACCACCAAATATCGTCGTTCTAAAATTCACAGACAGTTCGAAAATATTACACTAAAAAACGGCCACGTTTTGTTGTTGGCGGCAGGATTAACTCGTCAAATCTAAATAGCCGTTGTTATTGTCAGATTTGCACATTTCATGGCTGATACAGCCATTTTACCAATATCACTGAAGAAAAATGCGTTTTAAAATTCATCTTTGTTGTTTTCTGCTCAACCGTTGCACTTTTTAGCGTTGTTTGAAATTGTTGATGCAACAATGCAATTCACAAATTACCGGTATGTGAAGAGCAGAATGTTTCATTACACGTGTCTTTTTCAAAGATTATTTTCATTTTTTAACAAACTAATTTATTCTTGATACCGATTACCGATATGTATTTACAATGCCATGGATGAATTTCAGTTAAACGTGATCTACAAAATGGCACACAAGCATTTTTTCACATTCATTCATAATACACTCAGACACATTTTATCAGATCGTGAGATAAAAATGTAATTGAAAAAAGGCACGAAAATGTGCCTTTTTTATGTGGCAACCTGTGCGATTCGTTCATTCCGGAACTGAAATTCCTCTTTTATCAGCTGTAAATCAGGTGGCTTTTATGTAAAGTTAAATTCCTCTTTTATCAGCTGTAAATCAAGTGGCTTTTATAATTTTTTTCCTGTCACATTGCGCTGGTGTGCGGCTGGTTCTAAACATTCGGTCGCTTCTAAACCCTCGGTCAGTTCTAAACCCGATACAGGGTGTGCCCGCATGCTGTTTTTTCACGCAGATTACTTCTGCTGCATATTTCTCAGTGGTTTTTGCTTTGTTGTGAATTGAAATATTGACACATTTTCTGAATAAAAAGATTCTGAATAAAAATGATTGTTCAAAAACTCCACCACGGGAAAGTATGCACCTTCTAACAAAGGCTTGCGAAGCCTTAGGTCCCTTCAAGTGAAGGCTTGTGAAGCCTTAGGTTACCTACAGTCTTTTGAATCTGAAAGGTACGTGCGATTGATTCATGAAAATGCCAAAAAACATATGCCGTATTATGATATTGATATTGCCAGATGGCATGATGTATGCTGTACAAAGTAAAGTCAATATCATAAATGATAAGCAATTGATATGTTTTAAGTTGGGATTGGAAAACACGTGAAATGTTTTCTGTGATGAAGAAACAGAGTGCATGCATGCATGCAGAAACACACCCGGTATATAAAACACAGTTTAGAACGGGTTTTGAAATGACCGTGGGTTTAGAACTGACACCACATCATTGCGCTCACGGTATATAAACGTTTTGTTTTTCGTCTGTGTGAATTCCCAAAATCAAAAATCGGCGATTGTTAAAAAACGTTACACCCAATGCGTTATCTTTCAGGCTGAAAAACATATTCCAAAATTTGAGCTTGGTGCACTTTTTTTAACAATACAGACCCGGCGCTGTAAACACGGTCGTTAATAACCACAATGTTCGCCTGCCAGAGTTCGTCTTCCTGCCAAACACACACACCAAAAAAAACGCAAATTTGACAATCACATCCGTCTTATCTGTTCCGTTGGTAACATCAATCAGCTGTGGCGTCTGCACGTTATCTTTCCAGCATCACCAACTGGCATGTCCGCCCCGCCCCATTGCTTTTGTTATAATGGCCGCCCGCCAAACGTGTTTTTCAACCATATGAACACCAATTTAGCGCTAGCCTGTGTAATGTGTACGGTATGGCCGATTAAACATGGCAGCTTTTTTCAGGGTGCAAGGAGCGCACGAAATTTGAATGAACGAAAAAACTCGTTCAGAAACACAATTATGTGTCCAAACTTGACGTGTTTTTTGAACTCAATTGCTTCTTCGTGCTATTGTGTTTATTCTTTGTCCCTTGCACACACGATTGGAAAAAATCTGGCATTCTCAATAAACACAACCCTAGTCTGCGACTGGGTCTCGCCTTGATTGAGAAAACAAGGAGTGCCCTTATTTATTCGACCGTACTGTATTATCTTTTATTTTGGTTCCGAGGCTCAATGCGCGCATAGACACGGTATGGCCGGAATAAATAAGGCAGTCCATCAAGGCGGGATCAGTTGAAGACTAGGAGTTGTCTTTTTCAAAAATGCCAACATAATTTCCAATCATGTGAGCAAAAGAGAAACAATAAACAGAATAGCACGAAGAATCATTTGGTTAAAAAATAAGTCAAAATTGGCATACAATTGAGTTTCTGAAAGGATTTTTTCTTTCATTCAAGTTTCGCGCGCTCCTTGCACCCTGAAAAAAGCTGCCATGTTTACTCGGTCATTCCGTAGATGGTTCCAGTTTCAGGTATGACGCGCGATGAAATAAATATGAATATATCATAAATATGAAATAAATAAATGCGGCCTCACTTGGTTGGTACCCACGCAGCGCAGCTTTTTTTTCAAATCGACCAGACAGACAACTTTTTCCACAAAGGCCGCCCACCAACCACAATATTTTTTAGACGTCACGAATAAGCTTCGTTATTTCAAAAGACTAAATGGGTTCTGATTTCCAGATATCGCAATATAGCAGCAAGAAACGGCTGCTTGTACTATTCACCGCCCAAATCAAGTGTCACCCACCACATCCAAAACAAAGAGTGGAAACAAGTTCGCGAAACGCAAAATGAACGGCGTCGCGATTTTGCTCAGCGCGTTTGTTCTGGTCGGAGCGACTGAAATCACAAACGCTCTCGCATGTTACTCGAGCTCGGCTGATGACGGACACGTAAGTTTTTTTTTGAATTTGCATCTACTAGATAGCTCCGTAGTCGGTTCTAAAAACCCGACAGCACCACAGTGGTTTGGTGTGGGGGTGAACGGAGCGTGATGGTACTCTGGACCAATACCTTCTTCAGAAGCGCCTCTCAGTCCCAACTGAGCTCCAACTTCGCCATTTGCTGTTTATCAAAGTGCACAATTTACCAACAAACCGTTTGAAAACTACCTTTTCAAAAGAAAAAAATTCTTTTTCCAATGCTATATGTGCATCTAGGCGTTCGTTGAGCTGCGTCGCAATTCGCACTGGGCATACTGCATGCGCTCACAAACGTTGGTCCACGGAAATGCACGCGAGGCAGCGCCGCTAGTTTCGTACGGAGCGATACGACACGGTTGGGCAACTTGCGGTCGATGTTGTCGCATGTTTTCAGAAACATTAAAAATCTTCTAATGAAACAATATAGAGAAAATGTATAATTTTCAGACCAAGATGACACAACGCCGTTTGGGCATGCTCTGCATGGCCATAACGAAGGCTACCGTATCATGACCGTCTGCATGATGGAGGTTGTACACTGTTGAACTGTATCACAAACGGCCGACCTCTAATTAGGCAATCGGCTGATTATTGGATGGTGATCACGTGACGCATGCCTTCTGTGCAAGCATTGCTTTAGAGGTGGAGTCTGCCCTGCACAGATCGAAAGCATATAGATCACGTGATCACCGACCAACCAGCTGATACTTTATAACTTAGAGTTTGACTGCATGTGCAGTGTATGTATTACCTTTTCCTCAAGACCTGCGACTCAGTGCGGTTGTGGACGTAAAAGGAAACTACGGTAGTTTCAATCTGTATGTGATAATTCAGAATAGCCTAAGTGACCCGGCCTTATTTAGAGGACTCGGATCCCTTTGCCAATTTTGAATTCCCGCGTCGTGCATAAGACTGCTTACCCATTTATGCGCGCATTGAGACGCGGGACCAAAATAAAAGATATTACACGTATCATCAAATGTACGTCTGTATGTAATCCAGAAAGCGTTTTCAGAAAAAGCCGACTTTTCAGAAATACGTCACTGATGAGCTGGAGTACTTGTTTCGTTGCATGTGCAACTACGACGGGTGCAACCGACCGACCAACGGCACCATGTTGCATCCGTATTTGCAGAAGATGGTCGATGAAGATATTGTGAAGATGCATGAGTTGCACAGGGAACTCATGATATATGATGACATAGATGCATTGAAGATGAACTGTTAATGTTAATCCGTCTTATTAACATTTTACCGATCTCAGCTCCTTAACAGTCATCAACGCTGTTGATTTCGAATGCATTGATGTGGCTAATGATGACTCTAATGTGCGCAAATGCTCATCTGTAATCATCCTAACTGTTAATGTAGATAATGTGTGACGCAAGCAAGCCACTGCATTTAACATTTCATTAACTACATATAAATGTGAAAGATGATGTTTTATGATTATGTTGATGCCACTAATGTACAGTTAATGTAACTAATGTGTGACGCACATAAACCACTGCATTTTCACCCCGTTAATGAGACGACAGATGAAGATTCTCGTTGATTGTTAATAAATGTATGATATGGTATGATTTGACGCCCCTATGAGTCATCTTCCGCAATTTCGTTGTTGATAAATGCTAATGAACGCCCCGATGAGTTTCACATTAACCGCATCTTCCACGCATCAATGTCATCATATATCATGAGTTCCCTGTGTTGTTGCATTAAGTCATTTGACGTCATTAAAGAATATGACAAAAATTACAGCATACTGCCAGTTTTTTTTTGCGCAACCTATACCATAGCGCAAACATTATTACGCGTTTGCATTTATATATACCGGCTGCCATTACATTAGACATTTTTGTGTCAACATCAATACTTTGTTTGGTTAGTGCGGTTTGCATGTAAAACACCGTATCCAGTTATTGTTTTTTCAAACATAGTATGTTCAGCAGGTAACCGGACATTTCCCGCGCGGACATTTCCCAAACGGACATTTCCCGCGCGGACTTTTCCCGCGCGGACATTTCCCGCACCGGACTTTTCCCGCGCGGACATTTCCCGCGCGGACATTTCCCTCGCGGACATTTCCCGCGCGGACATCTAAACCCGATACAGGGTGTGCCCGCATGCTGTTTTTTCACGCAGATTACTTTTGCTGCATATTTCTCAGTGGTTTTTGCTTTGTTGTGAATTGAAATATTGACACATTTTCTGAATAAAAAGATTCTGAATAAAAATGATTGTTCAAAAACTCCACCACGGGAAAGTATGCACCTTCTAACAAAGGCTTGCGAAGCCTAAGGGCCCTTCAAGTGAAGGCTTGTGAAGCCTTAGGTTACCTACAGTCTTTTGAATCTGAAAGGTACGTGCGATTGATTCATGAAAATGCCAAAAAACATATGCCGTATTATGATATTGATATTGCCAGATGGCATGATGTATGCTGTACAAAGTAAAGTCAATATCATAAATGATAAGCAATTGATATGTTTTAAGTTGGGATTGGAAAACACGTGAAATGTTTTCTGTGATGAAGAAACAGAGTGCATGCATGCATGCAGAAACACACCCGGTATATAAAACACAGTTTAGAACGGGTTTAGAAATGACCGTGGGTTTAGAACTGACACCACATCATTGCGCTCACGGTATATAAACGTTTTGTTTTTCGTCTGTGTGAATTCCCAAAATCAAAAATCGGCGATTGTTAAAAAACGTTACACCCAATGCGTTATCTTTCAGGCTGAAAAACATATTCCAAAATTTGAGCTTGGTGCACTTTTTTTAACAATACAGACCCGGCGCTGTAAACACGGTCGTTAATAACCACAATGTTCGCCTGCCAGAGTTCGTCTTCCTGCCAAACACACACACCAAAAAAAACGCAAATTTGACAATCACATCCGTCTTATCTGTTCCGTTGGTAACATCAATCAGCTGTGGCGTCTGCACGTTATCTTTCCAGCATCACCAACTGGCATGTCCGCCCCGCCCCATTGCTTTTGTTATAATGGCCGCCCGCCAAACGTGTTTTTCAACCATATGAACACCAATTTAGCGCTAGCCTGTGTAATGTGTACGGTATGGCCGATTAAACATGGCAGCTTTTTTCAGGGTGCAAGGAGCGCACGAAATTTGAATGAACGAAAAAACTCGTTCAGAAACACAATTATGTGTCCAAACTTGACGTGTTTTTTGAACTCAATTGCTTCTTCGTGCTATTGTGTTTATTCTTTGTCCCTTGCACACACGATTGGAAAAAATCTGGCATTCTCAATAAACACAACCCTAGTCTGCGACTGGGTCTCGCCTTGATTGAGAAAACAAGGAGTGCCCTTATTTATTCGACCGTACTGTATTATCTTTTATTTTGGTTCCGAGGCTCAATGCGCGCATAGACACGGTATGGCCGGAATAAATAAGGCAGTCCATCAAGGCGGGATCAGTTGAAGACTAGGAGTTGTCTTTTTCAAAAATGCCAACATAATTTCCAATCATGTGAGCAAAAGAGAAACAATAAACAGAATAGCACGAAGAATCATTTGGTTAAAAAATAAGTCAAAATTGGCATACAATTGAGTTTCTGAAAGGATTTTTTCTTTCATTCAAGTTTCGCGCGCTCCTTGCACCCTGAAAAAAGCTGCCATGTTTACTCGGTCATTCCGTAGATGGTTCCAGTTTCAGGTATGACGCGCGATGAAATAAATATGAATATATCATAAATATGAAATAAATAAATGCGGCCTCACTTGGTTGGTACCCACGCAGCGCAGCTTTTTTTTCAAATCGACCAGACAGACAACTTTTTCCACAAAGGCCGCCCACCAACCACAATATTTTTTAGACGTCACGAATAAGCTTCGTTATTTCAAAAGACTAAATGGGTTCTGATTTCCAGATATCGCAATATAGCAGCAAGAAACGGCTGCTTGTACTATTCACCGCCCAAATCAAGTGTCACCCACCACATCCAAAACAAAGAGTGGAAACAAGTTCGCGAAACGCAAAATGAACGGCGTCGCGATTTTGCTCAGCGCGTTTGTTCTGGTCGGAGCGACTGAAATCACAAACGCTCTCGCATGTTACTCGAGCTCGGCTGATGACGGACACGTAAGTTTTTTTTTGAATTTGCATCTACTAGATAGCTCCGTAGTCGGTTCTAAAAACCCGACAGCACCACAGTGGTTTGGTGTGGGGGTGAACGGAGCGTGATGGTACTCTGGACCAATACCTTCTTCAGAAGCGCCTCTCAGTCCCAACTGAGCTCCAACTTCGCCATTTGCTGTTTATCAAAGTGCACAATTTACCAACAAACCGTTTGAAAACTACCTTTTCAAAAGAAAAAAATTCTTTTTCCAATGCTATATGTGCATCTAGGCGTTCGTTGAGCTGCGTCGCAATTCGCACTGGGCATACTGCATGCGCTCACAAACGTTCGTCCACGGAAATGCACGCGAGGCAGCGCCGCTAGTTTCGTACGGAGCGATACGACACGGTTGGGCAACTTGCGGTCGATGTTGTCGCATGTTTTCAGAAACATTAAAAATCTTCTAATGAAACAATATAGAGAAAATGTATAATTTTCAGACCAAGATGACACAACGCTGTTTGGGCATGCTCTGCATGGCCATAACGAAGGCTACCGTATCATGACCGTCTGCATGATGGAGGTTGTACACTGTTGAACTGTATCACAAACGGCCGACCTCTAATTAGGCAATCGGCTGATTATTGGATGGTGATCACGTGACGCATGCCTTCTGTGCAAGCATTGCTTTAGAGGTGGAGTCTGCCCTGCACAGATCGAAAGCATATAGATCACGTGATCACCGACCAACCAGCTGATACTTTATAACTTAGAGTTTGACTGCATGTGCAGTGTATGTATTACCTTTTCCTCAAGACCTGCGACTCAGTGCGGTTGTGGACGTAAAAGGAAACTACGGTAGTTTCAATCTGTATGTGATAATTCAGAATAGCCTAAGTGACCCGGCCTTATTTAGAGGACTCGGATCCCTTTGCCAATTTTGAATTCCCGCGTCGTGCATAAGACTGCTTACCCATTTATGCGCGCATTGAGACGCGGGACCAAAATAAAAGATATTACACGTATCATCAAATGTACGTCTGTATGTAATCCAGAAAGCGTTTTCAGAAAAAGCCGACTTTTCAGAAATACGTCACTGATGAGCTGGAGTACTTGTTTCGTTGCATGTGCAACTACGACGGGTGCAACCGACCGACCAACGGCACCATGTTGCATCCGTATTTGCAGAAGATGGTCGATGAAGATATTGTGAAGATGCATGAGTTGTTGCATTAAGTCATTTGACGTCATTAAAGAATATGACAAAAATTACAGCATACTGCCAGTTTTTTTTTGCGCAACCTATACCATAGCGCAAACATTATTACGCGTTTGCATTTATATATACCGGCTGCCATTACATTAGACATTTTTGTGTCAACATCAATACTTTGTTTGGTTAGTGCGGTTTGCATGTAAAACACCGTATCCAGTTATTGTTTTTTCAAACATAGTATGTTCAGCATAAGTGTTTGGAAATCGCAAATGGGCAAGTTGATTGAATGAACGTTGCAGTTTAAAAGGAACTGTGCTGTTTAACGGTTCTGTTCTTTAGCGCACGGCTTCTCTGGCGTAACGAACCATCGGCTTTTTTTGTAGTTGAGCAGTTAAGTTGGCAATGTAACATAGAAAAGCCGTCCGTGCAACTAAAAAACTGCAACCCTGATTGGTGGCTATTCGAAATGGTCACATACACTTTTACAGTGTGCGGTGATTCAGATTCAGATACAAAATTTAGATGCAGACGTTTGCGCAGATGTTGATGCATATGCTGAAACCACATGCAGATGTCGATGCAGATGTAGGTAGATTTTGGCCGGAGCATAAAATCGTTGTGCGGTTCATCTGAACACGTACTGTTTCGATTGAGCCGTTGTGTGCTTCTGAAATTTAACCGGGATTCGACATCTGCATTTGCATCTGCACAAACGTCTGCATCTATACATATGATGTACATCTACATCTACAAATATTGAATGTGGTGTTTGAGAGCGTTGCGTCAGACTTATCAGATGAGTGAAATTATCAGACTGTCTATTTGTCAGGCGATAAAAGCGTTTATTGCTAAATTTCATCTGTTTGTGCCAGTTGGTGAGTCACTGGGTGTGTAATATAGATTTTTGTACATTGGATTGGTCTGCTAAATCAAAACAGTAAGCTCTTCGTTTCGGCAGTGTGTCACGCAGGCCACCGGAAGACAAAAGAGCCTTATAATTAAGCTTCAAACTTGGCATCACTACCTATGAACCACCCTATACAAAAGCGGTTTGTGAAGCAACTCAAAATCAAAATCAGAGCATTTGCCTAACCCTGGGCCGCAGGTATGATACATGTCAATAGACGAGTATTTAAAAAATATCATTACGAAAAACGTCTGAATCTCTGATTAATGTTTTAACTAAAACCGCGTTCTGTGATCAATGTTCACCAAGAATGTTACAATTACAAAGAAAGTTACCCATTTCATTTTTATCTGGATATGAACTGTGCTACACGTCAAAACATACGTCACATACCGTATTACCCCCAATAAACCCCCATGGGGGATTAATACGTCAGCGACTTTTAGGGGTGGGGGTTTATTGGTGGGGGGGGGGATTATTGGTGGGGGGGTTATTTACAAAAAATTCTAGGGGTGGGGGTTTGTTGAAAAATGGCAAAAATACATTGCATGGCAGGCAAGAAAGTCGCAGAAACTTCTACTCTACATAGAAATTTCCTTTTATAACAGCCCTTTGTAATGAAATTACTATTAACTCACCCATTTGGGGCTTTGGTAGCACAATTTCATCATTTTCACTGCAACCAGCCACTGAATTCGCTGGGTATGTGTTTCAAACAGGTTTCAATAATCCCCCATGGGGGATTATTTGAGGGGGGATTATTCGGAAACTGGTCGGGGGGGTTTATTGGTGGGGGGGGGGATTAATGGTGGGGGGGGTTTAATGGGGGTAATACGGTATCACCTGCCGTCCGTTTTGTCTGTGCCCAGCTTTGCTGGCTTGAGTTCAACAATATTACAATAAATCCACAAAACATACATGTGCACTCAAAGCTTATCGAAGCCTGAAATAAACGTTTACATGTGTATAAGGGTGCAGGTATACTGTAGTATCAGAGCAGTTCAATCCAACTAACACGTCAACCAAAACAAAACAAAAATGCAACGTTTCATTTTGAGTGACAATCAGCTTGAATCACATTCGCTAAATTAGCCTAACCACAAAGTCTCGCAAATATGCCAGTCCCAAAAAACAGCTGCACTACTCCGACTATTGCCACTTGTTTTTCGCACAGATTCCATTTTCAAGCGGGACATCCGTTGTAGCTCTTGCAACAGTCGCGACAGCACATCGTCTGCAAGTATTCGAACGTGCACTGCGCCAGCTCGCAGCACCAGTAAGCCATGCCCTTCGGTCGCGCGGCGCGCTTCGCTGCCGATTCGGGTTGCTGCCGCGCTGAGTTGCTGCATGCAGTGAAAAGAAACTCAGCAAACTGCGTTGCAGATTACAGTCGCGCCTTTTCCAGCGAATGATCCGTCCGTGGCGCATGAAAACGCCGTTTTATTAGCAATAAGGAAAAAATAACGAAAATATTGTACACACGTGACACATACATACCGATAGCGATGCGGCGCCCATTTCGCCTGTTCACGGTACAGCAGTGCACCGAGCTCTGGGTCGTGCTGCCAGTCGGTGTGGTTGCCAGCTCCAATCCAGTTGTCGTCCAACATTTCTGAACAAGGTGCCGGTATATGTTGTTGCTAGACATGCACTAAAATTGTTCACACGCAGAATGCAATTTGCGATGCAGTGCAGTTTGCAGTTCAGGATGCAAAGTGCAAACAACATATGACGTCATGTGTTGCCGCGCACGCATTCTCCAACACAGTGACATTCCTTGTATGCCAAAATCCATTCCAACATTTGCAACAAATGCAGAAGAAGCCGAGTTCGCTCGGCCTTTTCTGTGAGTGGTAAAATTTTTGACACAAACTGGCGTAGCATAAACGTTGAGCGTGGAATGAATTTTTGGATATAGATATTTTGTGAATGGATGTTGTGCATGTTTATCGAGCGCCTTTACCATCAACGGTGCGCTGCCACAGGGCGCTGCGCTTCTGCCCTCTGTAGCCGTACGGACGGACGCAGCACTTGCAGACGTGTCGACGCATCAGATTGTACAGTGGCGTGCCGCACATGCGGAACGGCCGTTTGCGACGGTCGATCAGCTGCCCAGGGGCGGCATCGTCCGGGGCGCGCTCGTACGGGACGCTGCTGACGACGGCAACCAGCAGCGACAACAACGCGACAATTGCGATCGGCGACAGCGACATTATCAGTTTTACCTGTAAAGTCATCATCATCATCGTCGTTTTGTTTCGCAAGAATGCAGGATTGCGCTCCGCTAAAACTGTGAAGGCAGCATGAGATACGGAGAGCCCCCAAAAATGTATTTTATTTAACGTTGACCGTTTGTTTCAGAAAGTTTCTAGATTCAGTATTCTGCTGAAAAACAAGCAGAGCAAATTGTCATTTGAACAGTGGAGAAAAAAGAATGTTTGCGAAAAAAAGCAGTACCGTATTTTGCAAATTGGTTCAAGTCGTTGACGATTGATCGTTTTCTTGGATCAATTGTTCACAAACTCGCTGACTCGCTCTGGAATACTCGAATATCGCTGCCTAAAACCCGGAATTCTCTTTTAGTTATTGTACATTAGTTAATTAGTTTTTTTAGTTTATTGCAACAACTGCAGTTATTGTATATCTTATTGCGGAACTGGTGCACACATGTTAGCCGTCGTCAAGTGCAGAGCAGATGCTCTGACAAAGGAGCGCCTAGGCCTGCTTTCCAGAAGTTTAGCAATCAGAATACTTGTTTGGTTTTGTCAGTGGATAAACGTTTATTGCTTTTACTAATAAGTGTTTTACTAATGATGAATCATTAGGAGCAGCTGTACAATTTGAGGCTTCCAGAAAGAAATAATCTGCTCGGTGTTTCCAGGCTGTGACTTTTTTGAAAAGTTTATTGTTAAAGTGGTGTGGCCTCAGATGGTTGATTGCTGTTTTGCTTTCCATGTGAAACTCGACTGTCACAATAAAATTTGGTGTACCACTGACAACTCAACAAATGTTGCGGTTACCTCAAAAGAATTTTATGAAAGGTTGAATTGAATTTCAACACTGAAGCAGAGGTGAGTTTAATGCTTTTTCAAACTGCCAAAAATGAACCCAATGATTTTTGCCTGTGTTCAGACCTGGGACAGCGGTAAACAAAAAAAAATAAAGTTTGGGTTTCGCATTCAGCGCTTTGAGGCAGTATTGGTGTCAAAGTTGACTGAATTTCTGTGATCTGTGTTAGAGGTGGAGGCAGTGGAATCAAAGTGATTGCCACTGAAGTTCTGAACCCACTTTAATGAATGGCAAGTTTAAGTACTGAACCCATTGTTATTGTTGTTGTTGCTTTCGACAAAAATAAGGCCATTTACAACAGTTTTGATCTAATTGGATCGACAGAAAAAAGTCAAGAAGGACGTGACCAGGTTAATGGTATTTTATAGCTTTGGACGAAAAACGCCAAACAGGAAACCTCGAGAATTCGTTTAAAAATTGGAAGTTTTCCATTGGAAATTGAAAATTCTCATTCAGTTTCCCACTGTAGTAACCGCAATACATTGAGTCAGTCGCAGCTCCATTGCTGCTTTAATCGTCAAAATACCGTAACTGGTACAGTTGAATTAAAAACTGAAAAATACAGCAACCACAGCAGTGAGGCTGCAATCATCCCAAAAAACGCGTTCTACTGTTGACCTGGAACCCTCCAGAAGTTCATCCTAGCAAATGGTTTATGGTTGAGGTCAAACCTGAAAATGCACGGAAACTTCTCGAGCGAAACAGGGCACGTACACAACGAAAAAATTCCGGTTCATGTGATAAAGAATCATAAAACAAGCTACACCGACAAAGCAGCAAATTGATGAAATTGATTGAGCTACAACACCATTATTTTTTCCATTCCATTTTATTTTGCGAAAAAGCAGGAAACTCCGATAAAACTGTATGAACAGCATGAAATTCGGAGACCCAATTATTGTCTGTCGCACACTTTTAATTCTCCAGCATATAAAACAGGAAAATGAAGTTCAACAACTCGCAGATACCAAGAAGCCGAGAACGAAACGACTGCGGCTTTCGTGGAAACAAGTCGCGTGTGCGAAGTTTATCGGTTTGTTTCGTGCTGTGTCTTTTGAAATTTTACTTTTAGAAAAGCCTGTCTAACTCATCGTGTTTTCAGTCACACGCAGCAATGCGCGAATTGTGATAGTCCTAGTCGGAAGACAGCGCACTTTGAACGCACGTAATGTTGCGCACAGTCACACAGCAAGCAAACACACCCGATCAACAGCAGCATTTTCAAATCAACATTGAAATTATTGAATTGAAATTGACAAATTAATGCTTGTTTTTCGTTCACTCAGAAGCTTCAAAATTAATTAAGACCTTAATCAAAGCGTGCGTAAATTCAGCAAGACATGCAGAAAGCAAATTTTCGAGTCTCTCAATTGGTTTGACCGACCACGTTCTTCGGCTGTCAAAAAAAAACGTTTCTTCGGAAATCTTTATCGCAAGTCGACAATGAACATCAGCGGATTGCTGATCATGTTCATTCAGCGGTATTTATCGTATTACTGTTTATGAGAGCGTGTAAAACCTTCTCCAGTCAGCGCAAGTTTCTTCTGCGCAAAATCAGTAAAGTTCCTCATATTGTGAAAATGCAGTTTGTTCAGTTTTCACCTGACCGCCTACGGTCTGTTGAAGATGCAAATCATGCGTCGAGTGGGTGCAATGGCGAACGTGTGAAGTCCTAAAGATTCTGTTCGTACATTCACAGTCTGTTTGCATGTATCGTATGACGCACACACAGTTACACTTGGTTACGACGTACCACTCAAGCCATATGCCCGTACATTGTATCATACACGTGGCTCTCCACCGTTTGCCCTTTCAAACACCACGCACCGCACCGGCTCCAGCTCCGCTGCGAGGCTTCCGGAATATTCGAAACGTCATTTGATAAATGCACGACACGCCACGGCAACTCGCAGCCTCTTAGTTTTATTTCAAGAAAAATAACCAATGTGCCAGTGACGAAAAAAATTGCACAAAAAAGTTCCAGGAAATTTGTAAACTCCCCCTTTGGTGTGATGGTTTACTCTGTAACTCTGGTTGAATCCAACTCATTCCGAATTCCCGGCCTCAAGCGCCGATGCGAGGATTTGCACGCTCAGAAGTGCTGTCGTGACTGAATGAAAATAAAACACGCCCTGGTTATTATTTAGGGCGTGGTTGCTCGGAAAACGAGTTGTGTCGTGTGAGTTCAATTCCAACTTCCTCAAACGGTTAGCCATTCTCAGACAGACAATTACTCGGTTACTCACGCGGTAAAAACTGCACCAGTTATTGAAACGCAAGATAGTACAAAAATAGCAGTTACACAAGAACAGCACAAGATGACGACTAACAGAGTGGCTCAGAACAAAACTGGAACAAAACAACGATGCGGTCGCGTCCAATGTTAAGAAAGTAGTCACCACACCACTATTAACAGAGTAGTCTAGCTCTTCAGAAGTGCTCAGCCATGCGCCTCATCAGCAACACAGACCACAGTAGCAGAGGTAGAAGTAAGGTTATAAAGGGACATTACAAATTATTCTCAGTTTTTTTGTCAGTGTGGCAGAAAAATTGTCGTGGTTTTCAGCACAGGTTTAGAACTAATCGGTTAACTCTTATTATTGCTCGTCAAAAACTGCTACACCAAATACAATCTACGTGAAATTTTAATATGCTTCATTCAAAAAAATTAACACCCAGGATGCGTCAGTCCATCCATAAAATAAATCAGGGTATCAGGGTAGCACATTTTCAACCGTTCAACATTGTTTGTTTTCGAAGTCATTGCAACGCAACGTCTCCAAGTACTCAATCGAGCATTGACCCATCTGGCAGCAGTGATATGCTACTCCGCGCTCCACTGAACGCTTGACAAGCTCTGAAAATAATTCTTAAAATTTTAAAAAACAGTTGAAGACAAAAAACGTGTTTTGCAGCATAATTACAACCATGACTACGCAATTCGTTCGCGCTGCGTAAAACAGGAATAGGCAGGTGAAACACTTTTTTGTTAACCAAAATATTGACTTTATTAAGTAGGATTGTTGTAAATGGGAGTTCTCAAAATCTCAAAATTTGAAATTTTCAATAAGGTCCACGTTTCAGAGTCGTGGAAAGAACAATTTATTCTAGTTTCTCAAAGAAATGTGCAAGCAAACCGTGCTCGTTTCCATCGTGCAACGGTGGTTTTGTGCAACAGTTGCACACGTGCTGCAGCTGATTGTACAGTGTACCGGGCTGCTATTGACCGAGCTTCTATCAACCGGGCTACAATCGATCGAGCTGCTATCGATAAACTGGTATCGACCGGGCGATTATCGACGGGCTGCTATCGACCGGCCTGCATTCTAATGAACCTCTATAGCCAGGCAGGGCTGCTATCAACCGATTTGCTTTCGACTGGGTTATTATCGACTTTTTTGGTTATGAAACAACTTCAGCTAGAAATTGAAAGGGCGAACACTTGAAACCCGTTAAAAGCCCTACGAACTTTACAAAACGCCCAATTTTAATTCCAAAAAGGTCTGGGTTTGGCCGCCGAGGAACGCCTACACGAGCGACGTACGCAGCAACAACAACAGCGACTACGTCCGGCGCGGCTGTTAAGTGTGGCGACAACCGTCTAACCACACGAGCCAAGTTCCTCCACGTGACGGTGCGCGACGCCACGTGAACCATAGTGCGCAACGTTCACCACCAAATGACGACAACAACGGAAGGCAGGACAGTGAGGAAGTCGACGGGGCTTACTCTAACCCAACGGCCCTCTTCAGAGCCTCCTGTGGGCGTCCTTGGGGGCTACCCACAGGGAACAGCACCCCGCGGTGGAACTGTCCATTGCCTGTCCCGCGAACACCTGAAAATTGCGGCGT